>JBBYHL010006368.1:0-12292 GCA_038381835.1 Adansonia madagascariensis
TATAATATATTACGTATATAATATATAACATATATTATTATATATTATATGTTATATATAATTTATATAATATGTATAAAATATATATAATATAGTATATAAATATATAATAATTTATATTATTATAAATATATTAAATATATAAATATATATTTTATATATAAATATATAAAATTTATATTATATATATAATATAAAAGGGGGAGTTGATTCCCTTACAAAAGAACCAACTCTCCACATTAATATTTGATAATTTAAGATTTAAAATAAAATATTTTTATTTTTATTATATAATATATATTATTTTTATATATAAAATATTTAATTTTGGTTGTTTTATAAATAATAATTTAAAATTTAAAATAATATATGTTTTTATTTTTTATTATTAGAGAGTTGGTCCCTACCAATGGGGAACTGAACTCTCCCCTTAAAAAGATATAATATACATAGAAGAGAGACAAAAACAAGAGCAGGGATAAATAAATAATTATAACCCCGTTATTAAAAATTTTAATAATTATTATTTTTTTTAAATATTTTTATACTTTTATATTTTTTAATAATTATTTCCTCATTTCACTTTTTTAGAATTCTCTCTCTTTTTGAATCTCAAAAATTTTTTTTCCCTATTTTGCTCACAGCCTGCTCAAAAGACTTTATGAAGTTAATTTCCTAGTTGGACGGCTCTGCTTTCTGAAGAATACATCAAATGTAATTCTTATTGGGTGCGTTGGCTGCTGTATTCGGACATTGATATGTCACGATATTCAGTTCGATAACGTTAAGAAAAGTATTTTAATGGAAATCTTAAAGATTGGTCTTGAGAAGAATTTTTGTAAAATCTTTCGAATAAGTATTTTTAAACTAGAAATATATTACTTACACTTACTGTTAATTATTATATTATTGAAACCTCATTTCATCCTTACCCTCTCTTCAATGGTTGATTTAAAATATACGTGATTGAGAATTGAGCAATCGTCCTGATGGGGGTTTACCTCTCTACGTGGGCTCAGCTTCTTAAAAGCTGATATGGTTGTATTTTGGTGATCGCAAACATGCACAGTCAAAAAATTACATTTTCGTTGTTCATAAAAAATAAATCCAATAAAAAAAGATGGACTTCGAAGAAAAAAAATTAGTTTTTTAAATCTCCTTTTCACCAAATTGTGAAATTTATTTTAAGATTGATGTTATATTCAAATTTTCCCTATTTAAAAAATTTTTGAGTCCTATTTTACAAAATTCACGAGCTAATCATCTCATGTTTTTACCAAGATTCATATAGTATTTATGCGGATTTTCACTTAAAAAATTTCAAAGAAAAATTTTGCATTGGCATTTATACCATGGGGTCAAGTTGTTAATCAATTTAAATTTTTGACAGTATTACATGTTTCCATTTCACGATGATTTTGTTTGTAAATTTTCGAGTTTCAGATTTTTGGATCTTTTTACCATTAAATATTGGACTCAGTTACTTTTTCCAAATCTCAAGTCCATTTTGAAATTTGTCCTTTTTTTTAAATACAAAATTTTTTGGTTCTGTAAGGTGTTTGTCGTAAAATTATTTTGAGTTTAGGATTTTCGTTTTTTATATTTTTCAATTAAATATTCTGGAATTCATTCTTTTCAAATTTAATTTCATTTTTGATTTTTTCTTTTCTTGTCATTATAGAATTTTCTTCCATAAGGGTCGTTCTCGTATTTTTTTTATGGGTTTTCTTTTATTTTTAATCTTCTTTTTTGTTCTTTCACATATTATATTTTTCAATTTATCTATATTATTCTTTTTTAGAATTCAACATTTGGGATTTTTATCAAATATTTTAGCATAAATTCTTGCATGAATATGCTACTTAGGATGTAGGTGCATAGAATTTTCCATTAACCACTGTTTTTAGCATGAAAATTAAATCCTTTTTTGATACATGAGATTTTAAGAATTTCTTTTGCCTTTTAATTTTAATTTTTTTTTTTAGAATTTTGTATAATTTATTATAATAATTCAATTTTAACTCTAAATTTGTATTATTTTATATACTATAATCACATTAAATATATTATCAAACAATAATAAGATCAAAACAAAGAAAAAATATCCAACAATATTTAATATTAAAAGATGTCCGATTATGAGCAAACCTTGCAATTTGTCCTATAAGTCGAAATAATTTGTTATCCATTCATCAATTGCATGCATTTCGTAGATTTTTTTTTTCTTTCTTGTCATCATTCCTCTAATAAATAGCTAATTCATTTCTTTCGTTTTCGATCTTAAGATTCTCTCTCTGTCTTATTTATACAACTGATTGGTAATTATGGACCATTTAAATATAGCTTTTTATGTATTCCATGAGTCTCATTTATTTAATCTCAAGAGACACTGAATTTTTAAATTCAAATTTTAATTTTAACAAGTGTTAGATTTTGAATTAATGAAATAATATTCAAATAAAATTTGGAACTTCACAAAACAACTAATTTTTATGCACTGTGCATATAACTCAACAAAAATATTTAAGTTATTTGGGGAGCTTTTGGTATGATGGAATGTACTCACTTTCTTGGATTTACATTTTTACCAATTAAATTTCAATATTTGATAATCAATAATGTGGTTACTTTTTTGATAATATAACTTTTCTTTCGGAATTACTTTCCCTCTGTCATGGGAATACAATTTTCATGAGGAGAGGTGAAAAAGTAACTTTTCATGTAGTTAGAAAGTTCAAGAAAAAGACTTTAAAACAAAATTTTCTTCCTTCATATTCAAAAATTAGTAGCCAAATTTTTTTACCCAATAATTTTACTAACTACGAAATCATGAATGATTAATTAATTTTAAAAGTATTTTAATTACTACTAAATTTAATTAAATTAAATTACATTCTAGTTTAGTATTTAAAAACTTATTTTTAATTTAATTATATATTAAGTTTGAGATAAATATACTATGTTATTTTTATTTAAAATTAATTAATCATTATTTAAAAAATAAACCTATTAAATGATATATTTATTAATAATAAATGAAAGTTTGTTAACAATAAATATCTTTGAAAAATATTAAAAACAACAAAATTTACATTTTTTTTTATAAGGGTAATTTCAAAAATTGTCACTACTTGTTTAATAAAATATTTAATAAATCAAATAGGTCAATATAACTTTCTTAATATTTTAATAAGTATTTCCTTATGTATACCAAACATTGTAATGTTACTTTTTCAATAATCACATTCTATTAAAATCTTGACATTTGAAAGCGCTAAAGGCTCCCTTGTTAGCACTTTATTCCCTTTTTTTTTTTTTTTTTAAAGTACAAACCAATTTACAATATTTGCAAAAATCTTGCTTCTTTAACATTGATTTTTCTCTCCAATATAAAGATTGTAGATATTTTGAAAAATTTTAGTAAATTTTGTAAATCTTTTTTCAAAAAAATGTTAGAAATTTCCAAATCTTAGAATTTCTGATTTTGCTTCTTTAAAATTTGGAATTTGTAAGATTTTCTAGAAAAAACAACAATATTAAAATTCTAAAGATGGACTTTGCTATGTGTACAATTCATAGTTATCTTCATTCGGAACTTTCAAATCAATGTGCAGACAATTAATTAAAGATGGACCTGAAAATTCCGGTTGATTATCTTATGGAAGCTATTTCTAGTGATCATCCTCGAGTTGATAGTACAATATATACAAGACATCTTCCAAATCATCCTATTTATAGAGATAAGGTTAAATGTGACTTTTAAATAATAATAATTGACAAAAATAAAAAAATAGGAGTAATTAGTTTAAAAATGTTCCAATTAGTAGTAATAGTTATTTAATCTTTTGTCAAATGCTCTTAACTAAATAAGGTGACGAACATGAAATAAACGAAATATTATGTTTTGGTTGAAAGCTCATCATGCTTGATTAATATTCATTTGTGCTATTAATTAGAAATTCATTTTGTAGTTGCGTTTTGAACATTGAAAATTTCATTTATATATTCACTTGTGCTATTAATTAGATATTCTTATCAGGTTCAAACCCACAAAATTTTGTATTCATTGAATAGTAAAATGTATGAAATTTAATTTTTTTCAGAAAAAAATAAAAAGTACATATTCATAATTAATTTACTCTCTACTGTTTCATTTTTCATTTAATTGTTTATAAGAGGTAAATTAAATTGAATTGAAACTTATTTATATAGAACAATTATGTAGAGGTCGGAAAAATTAATGTAATCAATTTATAAGTAAACATGAGAGCATTTCAGTTGTTAAATTTATTTAATTATGAAATGCAGACTTTAATCTAAATTATTCAGCCTTCTTTTAGGAGTTGGATTCCTAACTTCTTCACCACTTGTTTAGTTGTCTTAGCTCCTTATATCAATTGTAACTGCTAGAGAAATTTTAACACGTAACACTATCTGTGTGGCCTCAAAATTTCTTTTCTTTTTCTTTTTCCTCGTTTGATTATCTTTTTATTTCTTTCTTTTTTTTTTTTCAAGTTTATTTCTACCTTAATTACAAGAGTTTCTTACGTCCGAGTATCTGATTACATAAATAGACAAATTTGAAGCGGCAAAATCATAGAGAAAGAAAGCGGGAGAAAATTCTGACCACCATAATCACATCATATGTACCAGTAAAATTTTCAGAGAAAATAAACCTCCGTCGCCTTTTTTCTTCCTTTCTTTCCCTCTCATTTTCATATCTCGCCAATATAGAAATTACTCGTCAGACTTGAAACCTAAATGCCAAATTCACTTTTGTGTTGTAGTCCTCCACTTGGACGGCTCTTACTAAGGCTTCATTTATCACATGGCATCGGGTAGGCAAAGCGTAATGCCTCACTTGACAGCACGTTCTCTTGTCGCCTATGATTCTTCAGAAATTAAGTGAAAAATACATATATATTTCTGTTCTCTTGGGTTACATTTAGTTGTTTCAAAAACTACTTAAAAATAGGATTTGAAAGCGTAATTAGGAAGTTTTGCAAAAGTAAGAATTTAAAGAACAGTTACAATGTAAACTAATAATCATTTTACATTTTTAATTTTTTTTATTAATATTCACTATTAACATTTATCATAATTGATAAAGTTTTAACATGTTCACTACAATAAATAAGATGATATTATTAATGGGCTTGCGATCGTAATTTAGACGCCATATAAGGAGTTGACTGTCGAGATTTGAAACGATTAGAGTTTGGCGCAGGCGGCTTTGACCAACACTAACGTGCTGGGAAGGTGTTATTATTTCTTTGAAATTTCAAACCCTCAATCCTTTTAGATTCATCATTAATAAACCGGAGAGATTTACTGTATATATATCTTTAAACAATATAAGAATATTATTGGTCTATATTTGGAAAAAGTTTAATAAGAGAATATTTTATATATATGTATATATATATATTGTGCTTGCTGCTAGGGAAAAGCAAATCTGTCAACAACGATTTTTTTTTTTTTAAATAACGTGTCCAAGTAACCAGCCAAACATTGTTTTCTTTTTAGTAAGGTTTTCTCATATGTAAATGAATTTTATTAATGTTTTCTAAAAATATTCTTTGTTAGATAATAATTTCTTTTATATTACCTAGGGAAAAGATTATCAATTTTTATTGCATAATAAATAATGATTAAAATTGTATTATTATAATTATATTTATTAAATAAGAAAGTTGATGAACAAAGTTTAATTGCCAAAAATATTTTTAAAAGATGAATACTATCAATCACTAAAATTTTTAAATAACATTTTGTCAAATAGTTTTCAATTAATTCATTCAAATAAATTCAGTACTTCTTTTAAAAATTACATCTACAATAAAAAGATTTTAATATTGAAATATGAAGATTTTCATGACGTTGGATCTACTTGTAATAAAATTAAAAAAAAAATTAATTTTAATTCCACAATTAGGAGGGTTTTTTCTTCATTTTTAATAATGTTTGAATACCCATTTGAATATTATTGTTATTTTTGTAATAAATCCATATATAAAATGCAGAAAAAAAATCTAATTAATTGAATATAAAATCAAGTATTACAAAAAAGAAAAGTCATCAAAGAAATAAGAGATGCAAAAAAAAAAAAATAATAAATAAATAAGATAATGAAAGCCCTATTTAGATTAACGACGAAATCTAACTCCAATTGCATTGTGAAATGCATTTGGATTACACTCCTCAATTGGACCTTACGGTGATAATCCCACCTTACTTTTTTTTTTCAATATTTTATTTTATTTTTATTTAAAAATTTTAAATTATATTTTTAGTTTAATTTTACTTCTATTTAAAGGTTTTAAAAAATAAACTTTTATACTTATATAATAATTAATTAAAATATTTAAATAAGTATATAAAACCATATATGTTAAAAATTTTAATATAATTATCATCAAAATCTATACCATTAATGGAGTGAATAGATAAGTTTGATGTCACTTAGTTAATAACACTAACCCTATTAATGAAATGATGCAAAAGTCTAAGTTAAATTATAATAAATTTACACAATAAAAGGTAAAAATATTATTTACTATAAAATTTATATATTTTTAATTAATTTATTTTCTAAAAATATTTACTTATAAAAGATAACTACACGCTACTTTAACCACCAGTAACTTCTTTTCTCTTTTCTTTTCACCCATGAATAAAAACAATTTATTAATACAACATCTGCAGTGATAACTTTTCATTCTCACCTTATTGTTACCGCTACATATCCAAAAATGATTTTAATCCCACTATTATAATGCTTAATCTCAATCCTATAATAATCAATCTCGTTATTTTAATTTCACCGAAGCCAATTTTACCATTATCTAAATGTACCTAAAGTCAAGACCAACATTATGATAAGGTGCGATGAAGAGTGGGAGACTAAAGAGTGAAGAGTGGTTGCTAACATGCGAAAGAAGATACTATAAGATATCGATGTCTTCCTGTTCCTGTGCAAACCCACGTTAAAATACAAAGAGTTTAACTCGTATTAGACTGATATTAAAATATCATTTTTTAGGCATTGATTGAAAACATATCACTTATATTTCTTTAGGTTGTCATAAAGAATATCATACATTTACAAACATAAAATTAACTGTCCTTGTTTTTTTTTTTTTTTAATCCTAGTTAACGAATTAATATTTAATGAACAAACAAAGAAGTAAACCCAAAAGTCACTTTTCTATATGTTATGATTGGTTAATTTTTCATTTTGTTTGATGTTCACAATATATTTTTTTCCAAAATCAACACCAATGAAGAACTAAAGATAAATAAGGGATTCTCCTTGAGCGGTACCCTCTTATTTTAGGAAATTCTCCATTTATTTGTTTCTTACTCCAATTAACTATATTGAATTGTTTAAATTTATTATTAAAAATAATTTTCTCTTAGGTAGACATATGATAAAAATAATTAAGTTTACTAATTTTTTTGGATGAAGTAGGATTTTGAGAGATAGAAAAATATATAGAGAATAAATAAAAAAAGAAGTCTTCCTTCCACCTAAAAAAAGTTTGATTAAATAGAATTTTTAATAGAAGATAATAGATGAAGAAGTGCATGCACAATTATTTTTAAGAAAAACGTGAGAGGGAGAAGAAGAGAGACTAAGAATAATTTTTTTTAAGCATAGTAAAATATCACCTTCAACTTTTTATGTTATTAATTAACACAAACATTTAGAATTATTAAGGTTAAAATGTTAAAAAGAATTGATCTAGTGGTAAAGAGTGCATGATAATTGTCGGCAACATGCCTTAAATCAAGTCACGAATACTAGGAAAGCATATTGGACTTAGGAAAATATGTGCTTTCTGTGGGAGTTAGTCATCGAAGTTAAATCGCTTGTCGACTTTCTTTATGGCTATTACGCAATAGCCTGTAAATCAGAGTCATCAATAATTTTTTTGGGCATGTATGATTGGTCACCAATTGGAGTTGGCCTTTATGAGCATTTGAAAACACTCGAGAGATAGACTTTGGGATCTGCTTTTAAAATCAAAGTTCGATGAAAGGGTTCGAGAGTCGATTACGCATGAGAAAATATTAATATTCCACGACATCCTAGAGTCAATACCTAATCGTTATGTGTTATCTGAAATCCTAATTTAGTTAACTTAGTCTAATGGTATTTAGTTATAGTTCTCCTTAAAGTGAACTTTTTGAAAATTATCCTAATTTGTTATTTAAAACATTTATATTCCCTAAAAACTGGTGAAATACAAAAGTAACATGTTTTAAAATTTTCTGGTTAATTGTTCTTCTTTTGAAATGGATATTTTCTTGTTAAGTTAATGATTTTCACTTAAAAACATTTTACTTGGTTTTGAAAACATGAAGCGATTTTTTTTTTTTTGAAATATTGCAAGTTGATTTATTTGATATCCATATAACCACGAAGTTACTCAATGTAACGAAATTAAGAGTGCAATACAGTATAGCACATAAGCATGATACATAAATAAAAGCGAGCGATGAAAGTATATGGAAGGACACGATATTGTATCTCATGCAAGTCTCGAGTACTTAGGACAAACTAGATTTGTGATGAGCTTATATTATAATTGTAATTTGGGTGAAAAAACGAACTTCGAAATTAGGTTGGCAGTTCTGAAAATGAAGTCTAGGTGAAACCGGACATTGGAATGCCCTTATAATTTCAGTGCTAAGTGGACGAGTGAACATGAAACCTTAGGTAAGCTAAAAAAGGATTAAATTGGCTATAATCCAAGTCATCTAAAAGCCTAGAAGTTGATAGTAGACTAGGGACTCGAAGAAACTAACTAGGCATTCGATCGCCTTAGCACAAAATAGAACATGGCTATTGTGCACTTAGAGAACTTTGGCTTGTTTTATACCTCAACAGACCCAAAAAATTACAAGCCATATACCTTGGAAAGTTAACTCGATAAGGTTAACCCAAAAGTTATGTAAGACACCCAAAATTCAATTGGTGTAAGAAAATATAGATGCAACCTATTTTGATCGCTAGGCTTAAGGGACTTGAACAGCAGAAGGAAACCTAGAATCGGTACCTATTTGTAATGGACTTGAAAATGGGAGAAACTGCATTGGAAAGCTAACTTAACGAGCTTTAATTTGATTACTCATGGGCTGTAAACGAATCTGAGTAGTGGCTTAATGATTAGTCGTATTCAAACTTTGTACTAGAAAAAAAGGGGACGGATTGGCATAGTCACGAAACTATGGTCATTTGGGGGCATAAACGAACTCAAAAATATGAGGTTTATGGAAATGGAAAGGTAACTCAAAAACATTGAACTATGGAGCTTATTGGTATTTTAAAAATAATTTGGAAGGCCAAAACATTTTCCCTAAAAGACCTGGTCACAGGTCATGCCAGGGATCAAAACAGAAGTGTTAGCAGATTTGGTTTTAGGGCTTTGCCTCGATGTCTTAAGGCAAGGCCTTGGAGCGTGGTCTTTTGACATTCTAATGCCAATATAGTAAGGTTGAAAATCTAAGATTAAATGGTCACAAATGGTCCCTAAAACAAGCCTCAACGATGGCTCAAAAATGAGCCAAAACCTAAGACTTTGTAAACTAAAAAACTGCTAGTGAAACTCTAAGATGGAAAATACTTGGAAAAATTATTTTGTAGCCCATTTACAGTAGCTTTCGAACATGAATAAACTTTGTCCCCCAAGTTTCATGAAACTCAATGAATACAAAAGTATATATAGATTTAAATCCATTAGTTAGACTAAATCTCATATTATTAGGGAAACTTTTTTGAAAACAAGGTTTTTGAAATCAAAGGAGACAAGCTTCAGGACAGTTGCATGAACCTACAAGGTTCAACTTATCCACTCATATAAGACAAAAGCTTTGGAATCTTGAAGCTTTATTCATCGTTATGAAGAAGAAAAAAACAAGCATGCAAGAAGCATAAGTAATGCATGGCAAATCAAGTACAATAGACTTCATACGCATGGAAAAATTTATTTTTAGTCCTAACCTAAATTAAGAAGGACTTTTAAAACGATGAATATGTAGATGCATGCCATGAAAAATGCATGGAGAGAAGAAGAAAAAGGAAAAAAACTAAAAGCTGAGAATAAGATTTACCTGAGCAAGTTTTTGCTTTTTCCTTTCGTTTCTTTTATTTCTTTTTCTCCTTTTTCTTTGCTTCTTTCTGTTGCTTTTTTTTTTTTTCTTAATCCCTAGAATTGCTTCTTAAAAGGACAGTATGAAGGTGAGAAAGTGAGAAAAAAAATGAAGAAGCTAGGGTCAAATGAATGGGGTAACCTATCCTGTCTTATTTACCCATGGTGATTTTTTTCGTCATTTAACCCACTTTAAACTCATCCATGGAAGCGATACTGACAGACGCCTATGTACCCTAAATGGACACCTACATATTGAGAAAAACTATCATCGTTTTTGAATTTTCCACTAGCGTATCCAACCATTTTTCTTATCATCATTTTGGCCAATTATAAAAATTTAAATAACATGGCCCAAAACTGATGACTATTTGGGCCAAAATTTGAAAGTCAACCAAACCCTAATTAACCCTCTAAAATCAACCAAAACAGGGATAATTGTATTTTTAGGTTATTGATTCTTCCGCTTGTTTTTAACATATAACCAACCCTTCTTAACCAAAATTGCTCCACGACATTGATTAGTAGGGTCAACATGTCGCGTAATGGCCTTTCATCAGATGTTTGGATTTATCTACCCAAACCCTTCAGTTTTGGTATCCCTGAGTTATTTTTATTTTTTATACACGTTGGATTCCTTTAATCCTCAATTTGATTTTGGTGAAATCAATTTTGGATTTTGAATCCTCCAAACATCTAATTGCAAAATCTTTACCTTCGTAGACATTTAATTTTTTACGGGTTTAAAGAATCGATTCTCCCAAGGTAGTCATTAAAGGTATAATTTCATGCCCCCAAAGTCAAAGAAGATTTATAAGGACTTAAGTGGACAAATGAAGATGATTAAAGGGCTAAAACAACACATTTCATGCAAAACATGTTATAAATATCGATATTAGACCTCTAAGTATCAATACTAGGGTTCAATGATGAAATTTTCAAAAATAAAGATAAGTATCAATACCGGTATCAATACTTTGTGAACAATGTTGAATGGCACTTTCTAAGGCATCAAGGTATCGATACTTTTCCATTAAGTATCAATACCTTGTCAATAAGGTATCAAGATTTTCCCTAAAGTATCGAGTCTTTGGTAAAAAACCTAGTTTACAAGGTTAAGTATCCATACCAGTATCGTTACTTCAAGGTAAAACTAGGCATTTTCTAATCAACTACTAAGTTTCCAATAGCAACTTTTCTTCCCAATCATTTGAAATGACTTTAGATTACACTTTGATCATAAAAAATATTTTTATCTTTTATTACACACAAGTGATTATTTTGCTTGGCTCTTTTTTTTTTTTTTTTTTCTAACTTGAAAGCCACTATTAAGCTCTTATAAAAAATAAGAGCTTTAAAAAATAAGCTAAAATTATTTGGTAATTTTACCTTTATAAGCTCTTTTCTATAGATAATGGATTTATATATAAAGAATTAGAATATTTTTGACACAAAAATAAAAATTACGTAAAAGTTGACATATTTTTAAAATAGAAAAGAGATTTCTAGCTTTTTTGAAGCTCTTTTTTCCCTTATTTTATTCATTAAAATAAGTTGGTTTTTTTTTAAGAGCTTCCAAAAAAATCTGTTTGGTTTGACTTATACTTTTGAGAAGCTTTTAAGCTCAAAAAAGTTAAGCCAACTAAGCACTTAGTATCTTAACATGAAATTTTGAAATAAACTTTTACATGTAGAACAGTTAATTAAAATTTGCACATACGAAATTCTTAATCTTTTAATTAATTTTCACATATAGGGATTCATTTATTAAATTTTACGTATAGAATTTTTAATTAAATTTTTATTTATAAAATTTTCAAAATAACTTTTAGGCTTTTGCATGTACATTTTTAAATTGACCTTTGGGTGTGAAATTTTTAATTAAACTTTCAACTTATGAAAATTTTAATTAAATTTTCGTGTTTGGAATATTCAATTAAACTTTTCACATATAAATTTTTAAATTAAATTTTATAGAAGAATATATTTTCTTTAAACTTTGTAAAATTTCATGTAGAATTTCCAACATTGATATTTCCATGTAGTATTTGCAAGTGGACATTTTTTATCGAATAATAATCAAAATTGACTTTTTGACTTATCATCCAACCAATTAAAAATAAAGTTGAAGATTCAAT
>JBBYHL010006427.1:0-12287 GCA_038381835.1 Adansonia madagascariensis
CGCCCGGCAGCATGCTTGCGGCCCCCACCAGCCGTGCACCATGATAGGCCCCAAGCCTGCCATAGCCACCCTACACCTGAGCATACCCACCACCCACACCACCAGAACGTGAAATTTGTTACAGGTCACGGAATTATATTTTTAATTTTCTGTTTTGTTATTTAGCACTGCTGTGAGTCATCGTGTAATGGGATTATGAGTTGATCTACGTAGATGGTCCAAGAGGGTGTAGGGTCAGTAACAGTGTAGTATAGTCTTTTGCTTAGAGAATATATGAGAGGCAAGACTCCAACGCATCAAGATTCATTCATCAATGAATGGTTGTTCTTTCACGCTTCTCTAATAAAATTTCTTTGAATCGATTTGTTCTTACTCTGTTTCTTTAGTTCTTCAATTTATTTTCTTATTTTCTTGTTAACGTGCAACAAAGGTATCAAAGCTAACGATACTAGCAATAGGAGAAGGTGTGACCGCATGCCTTCAAAAGGAGATTCAACAGAACCAGCTAGAATTGGTTCTGTTTTTTATTCACAAAATAATTTTTTTTCTCTTTTTACATTGTTTACAATGAAAATATATATGTACTTTTAATTGTATAATATATAATAATTTTATTTGATTTTTTTTTTTGTAAATTTATCATAAGAAAATAGTATACATATGTGTCTCTTAAATATTCAGAAAAATAACTTTTTAAATTAATTTTATGTTTTATAATAATTATATTTAATTATGCACAAAAGAAAAGTTTATTGTATTTAAAATTGTTTTATTCTATGTTTCTGTTTCAAATTCATTGAATTGTACAGTACGTAGTCAATCAATTTCATTGGTTTACTGAACTTGACAACCATCACATGCATTTTTTTCCCCCAAATATTTACTTTTAGTCTATTTTTTAACAAGGGATAAAATACTAAAGTGCAAGAGTAAAGATTTGAAACCCAACGTTGCAGGAGCTCTACTCCACCTAAAAATGTGCTTACCATTCTTTATTCATGTATAAAATATTTGC
This sequence comes from Adansonia madagascariensis, assembly GCA_038381835.1. Lineage (NCBI taxonomy): Eukaryota > Viridiplantae > Streptophyta > Magnoliopsida > Malvales > Malvaceae > Adansonia > Adansonia madagascariensis. The sequence goes on from JBBYHL010006427.1 coordinate 1,016, forward strand.
TAAGTTTTATTACCGAATTTTTTAAGATATTTTTAAAATTAATTAATATTTTATTAATGATAATATTATATTAACTGTAAAAATTAACAATTTTATACTTTATTTCTAATATATATTTAAAGCATTTTAATACAAATACTTTTTTTTACCTCGATTTAAATATAATATACGTTTTATTTTATTATAGTTTATCTTTTATTTTTTTTATTACTGGTTATTTTTACGCAAAAAAAAAAATCTAAAATCCATAATTCAATTACCATTTGTCAAATCTAAATTATAGATAAAGCCCAACAATCGATACAGATAGATCATTAAGCTCAAAACGGCCATATATATATTTGGGTGATTTATAAAGTGCCCCGTCAACTACGTGAAGTAAATGAAAAATCCATAAAGTTGTAAGACAGTCATATATATATATATATATATATAATTCCCTTCAAAGAAAATTTTGCAAAGAAAAATGTTTAATGAGTTTAAAATAAAAAAGACCATATAAGAAACACTTAAATTTTTTTTTTAAAAATTTGAGGATGATCAATAATTATATCTGAAAAATAAAAAACCATTATTAAAAGTTTTAACGAAGAAAAATCATCTATAATAGCCATTTTCTCAAATTATGCTCCAATAATATTAAAATAGATACGACGTTCATTCCAAATACAGCTAGATTCAAGTTAGAGATGACGTATTTCTTGATTGTTCTTTCATTTCAATCTTAAAAATCTCTTATTTTATAATAAAAATAAAACAAAAATTAAAAAAAAAAGAAATTGAAAACAAAATTGAAAATATAAAAAATAAAATTAAGTACTGAAGTTTGTCTTGAAATTTCAAAAGATTTTAGGGATAGAGAATAATAAATAGTAAATTTGACGTATGAAACTGGATCTGATGAAAATAATATAGCTATTAGATTTAGAGCAATTCAAAGGAATAAAGAATCTAAAAGAACAATATAAAAAGGAATAGAAGATTTACAAGATAACAAATTAATTAGACAAAGTTTCTGTTCTTGAGCTGATCAGCCTTTTATGTATATAAAAGTTCAGCAAGAGAAAGAGGAATTTCTAGATTGGTTATAAGCTGACCATTTAAACAAAGTATTAAGATGGATTAGGTATTCAAAAAGAATAAAAAGAAAATTGTTAGGAAAATTACATAGTGCGACAATTTTCTTCAAATTTGATCTGCTCCACTAGAATTCTAAAGAATTATGAATGAAATATTTAATTTACATAATAGTATATACAATTGATGTTCAAGTATCTTCATAATTTTTACATCAATAACGAAAACATTTAAATGCTTTCGTTAAAATTCTTAAAAATACAAGATTAGTTGTACCAATGAAGAAGATTTTTAACATATGTAATACATAAATGGTTGATTACACCTCTCTAGACAGATCCATGAATATTTGTAGATAAATTTTTAAATAAAGTAAAAGAAAAAAGAGTTACAAAGATTTTTAAGAAGTCTAGATTATTCTGAAGATTTTTATAAAATTTTAAGAAAATATTCAAAATCTCTATTTAAAGGATGCAAAAACCTAAATAGATGGAATATATATACACACATAGACACCACAAAAGCAATCAGAAAAATTGAAAAATATACTGAAAAAAATTCTTTAGACACATATCCTTAATTCAGATTTTAAAATTGTGGAAGCAAATGCTAGTGATATATGATTTGTTTAAGGCAAATAAAGGTAAAAAATTAATCCAAATCTTTTCATCAATATTATTCCTTAAAAGGGATCCAAAACCCAAATAACTTCGCTCAGCTCACTGATTTTGTCAACAAATCCACCTTTCAGAGCTCCAAAGTTTGTAACTTTAAGAAAATCCATGGTTACCTTTTTGGAAAGATCCAAGCTTTGAGTTACAAAGGGACTTATTTCAGCGGTATCCTTGAAAACCCATCTAGGAAACCAGGATCCCATGTTCCCAAAGCAGCTGAATCGTCTGAATCTGATCCAGATGGTGAAGCTGAAGCTGCTGAAGTAGCGGCAAAATCAAAGGCCAAAACTTTACAGCTTGCTCTCGTGTTCGGTTTCTCATATTTTCAAAACATTGTATTTAACATTTACAACAAAAAAACATTGAATGTGTTCCCATTCCCTTGGTTTCTTGCTTCTTTTCAACTCTTTGCTGGTTCCATTTGGATGCTTGTTCTCTGTTCTTTGAAGTTGCAACCTTGTCCTAAAATCACTAAGCCTTTTCATTATTGCACTTCTTGGACCTGCATTCTTTCATACAATAGGCCATATTTCAGGTTGTGTATTATTTTCCAAGGTTGCCGTTTCCTTCACTCGTGTCATCAAATCATCAGAACCACTTTTTCCTGTTGTATGCTCTTCATCTTTTGGTGATACATATCCTCTGAAAGTCTGGTTTTCAATTGTTTCCATTGTTTTAGGATGTTCTCTAGCTGCTAGAACTGAGATTTCCTTTAATTTTGAAGGCTTTGGGGTGCTTTGATTAGCAATGTTGGAATTCTGTTAAGGAGCATTTATTCCAAGAGAAGTTTGCAGAACTTTAAGGAAATGAATGGATTGAATTTGTATGGTTGGATTAGTATAATCTCCCTGTCTTATCTGTTTCCGGTCGCGGTTATCGTTGAAGGGTTCTAATGCGTTCAAGGGTATCACAAAGCAATCGAAACCGTCGACAAAGCATCCACATTTTACATATGTGTTTTACTTTAGGGATATTTTACCATCTATACAATCAATCATCTGGTCAGGCACTTGATGAAATTAGGCCTTCGACATTTTCGGTTTGTAACACAATGAAGAGGGTTATGGTTATAGTGTCAACTGTTTTGGTGTTTAGGAATCCGGTTCGGCCATTGAATGCAATCGGATCTGGGATTGCTATGCTTGGAACTTTCTTGTATTCGTTGGGCGCTAATGATACTGCATACACAAACAAACGGTTACATATATGTGTCTGAAATAAATAATATGAACTAATCAGGCAGATAAAAAGTACAACAATTTTGGTTTTATTAAATTTGAAGAACTGGTCAAGTTAAAATTTGGAACCTTTGACCTTAAGACAAAATTCTCCTACCTTTGGGTACTTGACGTATTCACAACTTGTCTCTTAGGCTTTTGTGATCATATTGTAGTTTAAAAGCACAGTCGATTGCAACACAGCAAAGCGAAAGAAGTTTTATATCTCTTAACGAAGAAAACGATGATGATCAGACGTAGGAAAAAAGAGTAGAAGAAAAATAGATTTTTTTTCACGATTGAAAAACCCAAAAGTTTTGATTTTCCCAGAGTAAATAATGCAACCATTGTAACTATTTCCATCCTGATTTAAAATTTAAAAATCAAATAATGTTTTTTTAAATTCAGAATAGGATATCTTTTTTCAAAATTCAAAACTGTCTTATCGACTAAGAATATCTTATCCAAACTAATAAAATTTAGTTGGATTTAAAACACTTAACAAGTTGAGCTCCGAAAAAATAAGGCTTACTTGACCTTTAGCCCAAGCCCAGGCTCAGGCCCGGTTCAACTCACATGCATCAATAACCAACTTTTCTTCTTCTTTTTCAAGTGGGCATTATGAGAACAATTTCTCATTTGCCACGAATATCAATTTTGTAACTTATTTATGCATTGTGTATCTATGTATGACATTTACATAGTGGTATACGTATTTCATATTTGTGCACACAATTTAGGCCATTGAAATCCACCAATCCTCTACATGAATGAAAATTGTCTGAATAAGATGATAAGCTGACTCAAAATAAGATAGAGACTAACTTGAATGTTATTACATCAAGATAGGTAGCTTCTATCCTTAAACCTTCTATAGTGATAACTATCGGATTCACTCAGCTAATTAGTGAACTTGATATTTAAACTATTCAACCTTTCTAGTAAACCAAGATAGTACGTGTTACAAAATCCCTTTTTTAGCACCTTTGGTTGTCACAGTTGTGTTCATTTTGGCCCTGAACATGTCCTAGTTTCAAAGAATGCTCTGGAGAATTTAGCCTTATCAATTCTCATAGAAATGGCCATGTTTCACACTTATATAGGTAATTTTTTATTAAGAGTATCCTGCAATATCCCACTTGATTTTATTAAGCTACAACAATCATAAAAAACATAGCTTAGCCTAACACCTTTGTAGGCAGCAGCACTGATTCACTATAAGAATGGGTAACAGTGTTTAACGTTTCTAGTTCTCACACTAAGGTAACATAATTCAGTTGTCCCTATAAACCTAGACCTTGAGATCTCCAATCAACTAGGTAAGATTGCCATTATGTAACTTTTAATTTATAGGCTTCAGTTCCATTCCCCTCGATGATATATAGACTTACTCTCTCGCTAAGCTTTTCGTAAATAGATCCACAATATGATGCTTTGATTTCACATAATCAATAGAGTTAATCCCATTTTAGAGCAATTATCTTACGGTATTGTGTTTTTTGATGAAATGTCGAGACTTACCATTATATAAACAATTCTATGCCCTATAAATTACAGATTGGCTATCATAATGTATATATATTGCAAGCACAAGTTTCGCCTAACATGGAATATCTTCTAAAAATTTTGAGGCCACTCTACTTCGTCTCCAGCTTTATTTAAAGCGATAAACTCGGATTCTATAATGGATCTAGCTATACACGTTTATTTAGAAGATTTCTAAGACATTGCAGCTCCTCTGATAGTAAAGACAAATCCACTAGTGGATTTTGAGTCTTTATTATCCGATATCTAATTTGCATTACTGTATCCTTCTAGAATAATCATATATCCCGTATAGTGCAATCCATAAATTGAGGTGTATCTTAGATATCTAAGTACTCTCATGATTACTATCCAATTATCCTATCTCAGATTGCTTATAAATCTACTTAGTTTGTTTACTGAGTAAGCTATGTTCGGTCTTGTATAGTTCATCAAATACATTAAACTACCAATTACACATGAATATTCAACATAAGATATTGCATCACCAGTATTCATCCTTAAATGTAAATTTGCATCTACGGGTGTTTTGGCTATGTTGGTATCATTCTTATTAAACCTTTCAAAAATCGTATTCACATAATGACACTAAGTCAATACCAAGCCATCTTGTGATTTAGAAATCTTGATTCCTAAAATCACATCTGTTACACCCATATCTTTTGTACCAAACTTACTTGTGAACCACGATTTGGTAACTCTAATGATTTCATCATTATTACCTAAGATCTTATCATTAAAGCTTTTTAATTGGGACATATCTTGATTGTGTCTTTTGGTGGCTTATAAATACCAATCCCAGTTGCCAAACTCTTCATTACAAATCAATTCCAAAATTACTGGAGTTTACTGAAGAGAACAAGAATTAAAGAGTTCTTCAATATTGCTAGTTGTAGAACTCATAAGACTTTGTTGTATCTTCAAAGTGTTATTAGTTAGACTAGTTAGCAAACATTGTGTGAGGGCAAACACATCTCTAAAAAAAATGATTCAGTGTGCCTCAAAGTATTGATTCTATTTTCATTTTTGTTTACCGTTTACCTTATTTTTCCTAATAGTAGAGGGACCTGATAATTTATATGTTCATAATAATTTTATATATTTTGTTGTATATAATCCTATTTAAGATATTTTATATTTATTTATCTTTTGATATGTTAATAATTTCTATTATATAAATTTTAAAAAATTTATTTCTTTCATATCGTATATTAATTACTTTATTTATGTTATTCCTATAATGGTGTGTAATATATTCCCTAAGTACTAGCCGTTTCCTTAGTAGCTTCTACTTTCTATTTATACTAGTTTTCGGAACATAGCTGGCTAGGATTATTTTAAAAGAGTCTTAATGGTCAAAAGATTAAAAAAATAAATAAATCAGGGAATATATTTAGAATTTCACCCAATTCCTTAGATACATATGAAAATTCACTTTTAAAGATTTCTACAAATAAATAAATAAATAAATAAATAAATAGTACATTATTAAACCAAGTTCTAAAATGGAAAAATAAAAATCGAATCATTTTATATTATTGCTAGCCAAGTAAAAAGAAATGGTTTTGCCTTTAATTGAAATATTTGTTATTAATATAGATAGATGTAGGCTTTTTTATTAGAATAATATAAAAAAATTTTTATTAATGGTTTTAGTCCATTTCTAGATTATTTACCGAAATAGGTCAATTTGAAAAGCTATTGAGAAATCGCCATTTGAAATGTTGATTTCTCAATACAAAAAAAATTATAAAATTTAGTTGAAAAATCATCCAATCAAATGATGATTTCTCATAAGAAATTGACAAATAAAATGCCGATTTCTCGCCAATTGCAAAACTGAGGTAGAAAATTAGAGTATTAGTTGGGAAATCGCCATATGATATGGCGATTTCCCAACATTATACATTTTTTTTATTTTTTCTTAAATTATAAGGGTCACACACCCATGACCATTATAATTAATGCTTTTGCAGCCTTTGCAGAGGGAAGGTCCTGGGTATTTTTACTTATGACTTTTCCATCAAATGCTCTAAGCGGCATTTGATTAAGGGATCGAGGGAGCTCTCAATAAAAGGAGCTCCCTCATTCAAATTCATTTTATAAAATGAAGAAAAATTTTCAACGAAGAGAATAGAATCAAGTTAAGGTGTTATTGAAGGTTAAGTAATCGAGTTAAAGCTTTTTTACAGATATGATTTAATTTTATTCGTAAAAGTAATTTTTGATATGATTATATAAAATTTTTTGTAATTATGTTTTATTTTCATTTATAAAAGTTCATTCATCTTGACTATAATTAATTATACGCAATATTTATTTTAATTTTTATGTTTGAAATTTTAAGATAATTCATCTTAAAATTATACAATTTAGTTTCATTGTATTAGTGTTTTTGGTTGAAATATTAGGATGTTGTCAATATTTATTATTAAATATAAATTATTTAGTAATAGTTGAAGTGATTTTTGTTGTAATCAAGTTTATTTTTTGTTCATTTGGTGATTGTAAGGAATAAGTTGAATTTAACTTTAAAGCGTTTAAATATTTCAGAGGTATGAGAATTTTTTTTTGTAGAAATTTAGTTTAGTTTTTGTTTTAAGGCTAGGTAATGATGAATTTAAATGAAAATTTTTGTTGTAGGAAAACTTTTGTTCAATTCAATGGCATCATCATCATCATCATCATCGTTATTGAGATTATAAAAGTATCATATATCATCAAAGGTATTATTTGAAGTACTAAAATTTTGTTAATAATGTATTTAAAACAGTAGAAAATATAAATTTTACAAGTAATGAATTAATGACATTTTGAACAGGATACTCGGTTGGAAACACGATCATGAAAAATATCTTTTGAACCATCAAATCCATTAATTGAAGACTATTTAAGAAGACCCGAATTTTACCATGCAGCCCTAGTTAACTGATGTCAATATGAGGTAGGACTAATACATGCATTGGTTGAACGATGGAGGCCTGAGATGCATACATTTCATTTTCCACGCGGTGAATGCGTAATCACACTAAAGGATGTTGCACTTCAACTGGGTTTACTAATTGATGGCAAGGAAGTAACAGGGGGAAGCGTATTACACTAGGAGGCTTTCTTTGAAGAATTGTTAGGTGTGATCCCTCCCAAAAACTTTATTTAAGGCTCAACTATTAAAATGACTTGGTTGATAGAAATGTTCCATTATATCCCTGAACATGCATCTGAATGACAACTAGAATCCGCTACTCAAGCATATATTTTACACGTCATTGATGAAATGTTAATGCCTAGTAAATTTGAAAATTGGGTGCATTTGATGTATCTTACACTTTTGGCAAATTTAAATGAAGTAAGGAAGTATAGTTGGGGTTTCGCATGTTTAGAGTTCTTGTATAAGGAACTTTGCTGTGCAACAATAGGGGCGACACATGACATAGGTGGCTGTTTAATGCTGCTGTAGTTATAGGCATAGTACCGACTTCCATTTCTTGCACAATGGTTAGAGAAAATAATGTATATCTCCTTATGTTAAGGTAATAAATATGAGTATTATATTTATTCTTGGAGAACTTGCATTTGCATGCAAGTTATTCATATTTTATATGTATTTAAGCAGAAGGTGCAGTTCGAAGCAGTTTAGTCATACAACTAAGGACGTAGAAAGCATTAGAGTACGACTAGATCACATTGGATGTAATAGGGTAAATTTTGTAATAGTTTACCTTAAGTACATGCATTTTAAGATAACTTATTGCATTTGATCAGTGATAGTTTTTGTCTATTTTTTCATAGTTTCTATGGAGGCCATATATTGCAGATGAAATTGTGGAATACCTTCTATCAGAAGCTTTCCAAAATAGCCACATCTGAAAAGCAAACACAACATTAATATGTTTTCAGATTGTGGAATGGCACCAAGCGGATAGGGTCTTACGCCAGTTTGGGATGCAACAAGCAATCCCCCAACCACCTGTGAACCTTGATGAAGTTCACAGAGTTAATATGCGCAGTAATCATGCAGAAAACTAGGCTGAAAGGCATTTACACTGGATCCGATTTTGGAGAAAACATTCTAGACGAATTGTTAAGGGTCTTAAAATTGTGTATAATAATTTTTCACCATCAGATGAATACGTCATATGATTTTATACTCAAGGCCGACCATTTATTTTCCCATAATCGGGACTTCAGGATATGAGGAGTAGGTTACATGATCAACAAACTTCAATTCCAAACCCTCCTATGGAGCTTCACAGGCATACTTGATGGCATGGAATTAGTCGGAGGATGAATTAACCTATTTTAGCAGAAGTTGATGATACCAATGCACCTAGGTGAGCAAAAAAAATATTATGCCCAAAGCTCGATCCTTTTTTTAAAACAATTTTATTTTTTTGTTTAAACTAATTTTTTGAACATAATATTTATACTCAAACCGTTCCAAAAAATAAATAAATATTTATATTTAAATGAATAATTTGATTATTAAATAAGCCTACCGTCGTCAAAATGGTCCAACAAAAACCATAAATGTTTTGACAGCTAGTTATCCCCATCATAATTTTTTTTTGTACGATTCTACAACAAAATGCTTGTCCTATAAATAAGTCTAGTTACACTTTCATGTTTTGATTTTGATATTAAATATATTACTAAAGGGAATAACTCTTAATTAGTAGATATTCTCTCAAGTGAATTTTTATAAGGTCAAGAAAGAAAAAATCAAGATCAATCTTAGAATTACCCGAAATATTCTTCTAAAATTCAAAATATGTCCAATAGAAAATCAAGCTTTAGCCAACTTACCTATCATAGAATATTAGACAAGCACTAGAAAAAAACTAGTAGAATCAGAATAAATAGACACCAAATGAGACTTTCAACCCCATCTCCCTTGTGTAAATACTCTACTTTTCTATAAATATAAGCAGTGTAATATTGTTTAGTGTGTTCTATATACTATATTTTCATTAATTATTTAATTTATACTCTAATTTATGTTTTTTGGATGTGTGTTTAATTGTTATTATATTGTCAAGGTCTATTTTGGTATTTGAGCACAATTTGAGTTAAAATTATATTGAGATTACAAATAGAAAATTTTAATTGACAAAAAAAAAAGCTTGAAAGGTCAAATAATATACACGTACAATAATTGCATATAATAACATATAATAGTTTATGGTTGGACATGAAAATATTTAATACTAAATGAAAAAAAAAACTAAAACATTATATAATACGATAAAAAAATATATAAACATAAATATTTAAGTTAAAATTTATATAAAATAAATTATTAATTTATCAAAATTTATATAAATATTTAATAATCTAAATACAAACTGCTTTTCCTAAATCAAAAAAATTATTATTAATAATAATAAAAAAAAGGGTTTTCTGCAACATGTATCCCAAACCCCAAGCCAATCCCATATTCAAAGAGACACCAAACCAAAAATTCCCAAACCTTGAAACATATACAAAACTGTAAACCCCAACTAAAGAAGAATCTACAGACACACTAAATCGTTCAATCTGAAAAATCAGAAACAGGATAGCACCATTTAGAAGTCACTAATGAAGCAGAAAACCTAGTGCTCAAAACTCAATGGCATAAAGCAGCCTCTTATTAGCAACCCAAAGCACCAGGAGAAAAGCAATTCCTCCACTCGACAGGAATATCTATGATATATACAAAATCAACCCATTAGAAACAAAAAAAAAAAAAACATTGCTCATCTATTAAAATGATTTGGAGTTTGACACTAGAAATAACATGAACACAACATAGATATACTGCATTGAAAATTGTAAAAAACTTACGACTTACTACTGAAAATAAGAAAGAACTGAAAATATTGTTTGTAGCAAGGTAAGCAGGAGCAAGACAACTGCTGCAAGAACAGATATGAGCGACCAAGGATAGTTGAAATAATCTCTCTTCAATGTTGCCTTCCATTTGTTCCATTTTTTCTGGCAATGCTTGTTCACCATATCAAATATCTCGGCATAGTAGAAGTCGTTTGATGAGTAAATGAAGTCTCGAAGTTTGTTAAACATTTGGGCAACTGCTTCATCATCCCCTAACCAATTATCAATAATTCCCTTGTTACAGAGTAATTGGACATCCTTGCCTGTGTTGATGAGGTTGTCCATGAACACCACATAATCAGAAACGTAAGTTGGTTGACTTGGGATGAATTGTTCATAGGCCATCAAATTACGCAAGATACGCTCTGTATTATCATCGACGTGTAAGGTTGGAATCTTCAATACTTTGGTATCTTTAGTGAATATTATATCAAACAAGCTTGCTACAACTTGGTCCTGATCTTGAACTTTCTCTTCAGAGAAATTGATTCCTGCCTCTTCCAGCTCTGTCGCGCTGCGTATGAATTTCCATGAGCGTTGGTCTTTTGTTTGTTTTGGTTCTGCTTTTGCTTTTAAATCCTGGTGGTATTGTGAAGGATGGCAACAACTATGTACTAAGTCTAGAAGATGCTTAATATCTTTGACATCTTTATTAGGAGATCGACATTTTTCACTTTCAGACCATCGCCATATCTCTGGTCCTTGCCCCTTTATTGTGAAAAAAGAAAGAGCCGAGCCAATGAACTCATCAAGATCTCCATTTGGCACTATCATGGAATACAACTCGAGAAGCACAAAGAAAGGAAGCTGGTTTTCGAGCAGTAACAAATCATACCGAATGTCAGTTTGAGTACGTTCTAGTTTGAAAAAATCCGCTTCTGGATAAAT
>JBBYHL010006438.1:0-30738 GCA_038381835.1 Adansonia madagascariensis
AGAAACCCAAAGCCAATTTTAGGAAATTGTTGATATCCGAGTTGGAAATGGTTCAGTAATTCAATTTTAAACATATACCATTGATTAGAAATTCATTATGTGATTTAGATGTGAATAGGAATTTTTTTTAATAAAAGTTTATCTTTCTTCAATATTAAAATTACTTAAATGTTCTATATGAAACACATATCAACATTAAAACCAGTGATAAATAAACTTAGATATCACACTTGTCAATAAATAAGTTAGGTGCTTGCACATATGATCTGCAGTTTGTATATGTTTTTTTTTGTTAGGAAAAGTTTGTTATTGATTAAAAAGTTCTTCGAAATGCAATTACTAGGAAATTTAAATTTAAAATTTCTTGTGGTAAGTTTTTCAACATACATAAGAATATTAAAAAGTTATAGATGTTTTCAATTTTGGTAACAATAGATATAGTGTTTTTGAATATAGGTTGTTACTATTTAGTTTATACTGGGTTCACATATTGTTAAGGATTTCTTGCACCTTTTAGGGGTTAAAAGTATCATTTAAATGATTAACATATAAGTCATGAACCAATCGCCCAAAATTTTTTTAATATGAAAATGCATTTTATAAATGCAATTTATAATTTGAGGGTTTCAAAAATCAGCATAGGCACACATTAAAGACACATTTTGACAAACATGCTATGAACTCAACCAGCAAACAAGGCATCAATCACTCAGGGCATGCTTAAGCATTCAAAATGTCATATTTAAATAAAAAAATCATGCTTAAAATGCTAATATTGGCATTGATGACATGAATATACAACATAAACATGTAATAGCATAAACCACAATATGAAAATGTCAAGGCAAATATCGAATCATTAAAAGAAGGATTCGCCAAATATATTAGCATGATATGAAGAAACATGTCTCAAGAAAACTGAAAAATAATATCATGTTTGCACCTACTAAAAAATGGAAACACGTGATCATGATTATGCAAGCAAAACCATGTCATTCCATGCTTTAATGTGACCATATTTAGAAAGCAAGATACAAACAACATGGGATTCCTACATGGCAAACGTGAGAGAAGCAACCATTAAATATAACGATGGTAAAGAAATGAGTTCACCAAGCAAAAGAAAAGATATGGGATACACCAAAGGCCTTTTTTATGATGCAAGCTCTCATTTCCTTAAAGCTTTTCTTTCTGAGATATGGGATATACCAAAGATCTTTTTACGATGCAAGCTCTCCTCTCCTCAAAAGCTTTTTTTTTTCCTTTTTACTTAGCACAGTGCTGTATATGTTCCCATGCCGTAACTTTTCCTTTTTTAAATTTTTTTTGTAGCTTGGTGAGGTTGGCTGATGAGTAACTAGCTGGGAACATGAATTCACAAACCCAATATTTTGGCTTTATAATACTTTTCACGACAAGGGATGAAAAACCTAAGATGGGTAGCATTTTGGTATTTTGCTTGGTAATTGATGAATCATAGGTGTACTAGGATATGCTTTCAATTTTTAATTGGCTAGTACACTCTTACTTAAGTGCTGATTAGCCATTAAAGTTCCAAAATATCACTTGAAGTTCAAATTTCATCATAAAATATCCCACCACCTAGCTAATTGGGCCTTGAAAAAAATCATTAACCTAACCTTATAGGCAAAAAATTTAAATAATGGACATATTGGATCAAAATAATTTTAATAAGGCCCATCAAGAATTTAAAATATTTAAAAATATGGGCCCAATATAATTAAATAAAATAGGACCCAAATAAATTAATTAAATATGCACATGGGCCCTATTTTATCTAATGTATATTTTTTTATAAGGCTTGGCCTTAAATTATATAATTTATGACCAAATATAATTAAATAAAATAAACCCAAATAAATTAATCAAATATGCACATTAAACCTATTTTATCCAATATATATTTTTATAAGACTTAGCTTTAAATTAGATAATTTATGACCCAATATAATTAAATAAAATAAGTCTAAATAAATTACTGAAATATGCACGTGGGACCAATTCTATCTAATATATATATTTCTTATAAGACTTGGCCTTAAATTAATTTATGACTTTACCTTAGATAGTAATGATGAGCATTAGACACGAGTTTATATATTTAGCATTGATGATACCCCGAATAGCGACCCTTGATGCCTTGAATGATGGCTCGAACAAAATAAGGTGTCTATAAAAACCATATTGATACTCCTTGCATGTTGGGTGGTCAAGATGTATTGCTAGATGCCAATCTTGGTCTATAAATACAATTTATTCTTGACTGGATTATTTTATATTTATTGCCAATATGATGGGAACCTAATAGGTCACATACATAAGGGTGATTAATAGAAATTAAATGGAGACTGGGCTAATATATCTAATATAAGTAATGGTTACTTAAGCCCGATTAGAATGAGTTCACATGGACCAAGAGCTAATTTGTAATTTTTGAAAAAATAAAATTTTAAATCCTAGCTATATAAACATATGTTTGTCGTCCATATGCCCTAAGGTGGCTTAGAAAATTCGGCCAAGATCCCTCCTAAAAGCCTAAATTGCACAATCTTGAACTTCTCTGTTGGAGTTGGCGTAAATCAACCTAGATCAAAGGAAATTTTGTTTTGTTTGGTGATTTTTCTTGTAACATGTATGAGGTACGAATCCTGGCTAGATGGACTAAAGAGGTTGCTCCTATATCTATTTATATATCATTATTTTTTATTTTTAGGGGTCATATAATTATTATTTTTTAATTTTTAGGGATTGAGTTGTCGAGATGAATTGCTCACTTGATTTAACCTTAAATAGTCATTGCGAAACAACTATTCATTTAGAGTCGCTACCAATCTATTTTAGCTAGGTGAGATTGATCACCTATTGGAGTTCACATTTTAAGGGTTACAAAGCCCTAGAAAACTAACTCTGAGGTTTGTGCTCATACTAGAGATGATATGAAAGGGTCTGGGAGTTTGTTATAATATGAGCAAGGATTGATCTCTCTAATGATGTCTAGTAATCGATACCTTATTAATCACACCTTAACTTATAATTTGATCTTTATTTGGTTTCAATATCTGGTATTTAATCATAATTTATATTTCAAAAATTTTTAAATCCCAAATTCATTATTTTGTATGAGCAAATCGGCTTTTTAATATTTTTGAAAATCAAAATATCTTTCATATCCCATCAGAGGATAGGAGGAACATGAATGATTTTATCATTATCTTTTTCGTACCCATTGAAAATCTAAAAGATATAAAAGGTTTTAAAAATCAAAATATCTTTCACACCCTATCGAGGGCTGGAGGATTAAGAAAGGTTTTATTTTTTCAAAATTCAAAAAAATCTCAATTTTCTCAAAAAGATATCTTGTCATTAAAATAATCTGTGAAACCCCTTCCAATGCTGAGAGACATTCCACTAACTACTTTAACTCGGGGACATTGCCTTAATTTTCAAAAATTTTGATTTTAGGAAAGATAATAAAATTTATCCTAAGCCCCCTAAAGTACACCTTCGACATAAAAGTATCCTGGTGACCTTAAAGGACTTGATGACATCATAAGCAAACAAAGCTATTCATACTTTCAACATTAAAATCTTCCAGTAACCCTAAAAAACTTGATAACTTCCTAAAGAACAAACCTACTATGCACTTTCGACATATAAATATCTCGGTGATCTTGTAGGACTTGGTTTTATTATAAATTACTAAAATACCTCTACAGTCTACCTTCGACATATAAGTGTCCCGATACCCTAAATGACTCAAAAACTTCGTAAAAGTACAAACCTATCTTATTATGCACTTTCAATATAGAAGTATCTCGGTGATCATAAAGGACTCAGTTCTTAGATGAATTACCTAAATGCCCCTTAGTGTGTATCTTCGACATATATGTATCCCGATAGCTTAAAAGACTCTTGATGAGTATCTTAGACATCAAAGTTGACCTAAAATTCAAAAATTACTATTAGGCCTTTAAATTTCTTAAAATTGCATATTAGCCCTAAAATGGCTAAAATGCTAAAAATATCTCTAAATGACCACAATACCCTAAATAGGTAATTTGACATGATAAATAACCATTTTAACACTAAAATGCAAAGCTTTGCTAAATAGTCCCTAATCTTTTTAAACTTTGCAAAATAGTCCGTACATAACACAAAACACAAAATCAACATGGAAAACATTTTAAATATCACCAGAAGAATTCGGCTAAATGCCCTTGGCCATGGAACAATTTTTTCTCAACTTTTTACAAACAAGTCCCTAAACTTTACAAAATTGCAAAAAGATCTCTAAAGTCTAAAAAATGTATACTATGCATCAAAACATGTTAACAATGCATAAAGAAAATCCCTAAAGGCCCATAAAGCATTTAGCCAAACTAATATGGCCTAGAAATAATATTCTTTATTTTTACACTTTAGTCCCTGCATGACATGAAACATAAGATCAAATATCAAACATATCCAAATGAACATAAAAATCACATAAAAAATTTACAAGAAAGGTTTGGCCAAGTGCCTTTGGCCTCGGAACAACAATTTTTTCACAGTTTACAAACATGCCCCTAAACTTTTTAAAATTACAAAGAAGGCCCCTAGTAGGTTAAAGATGCATGAAATATATTTAAACATGTCAAAAATACATGAAAAACAACCATAAAGGTCCTAACATAGATTTAGCCAAGCTTGAATGGCCATGGAAAAATTTTTGCTTAGTCCTTAGATTTTTATAATTACAAAACAGACTAAAAACCAGAACATCACTAAATTATTTGGTTCAGCCAAGCATGGAAATTCCCTTCCAAGGCCTTCAAAATTTTAGGAAAATTATTTTTTAGCTATACAAATTTCAAATATTACAAAATAATCCAAAATACGATGAAATCAAGCATAAAAATTATTTTGGGCCATCATGTAGTTCACCAAAAAATAATTTTTTTCATCACATATTTTCATGAATATCAATATAAATGTATGCCATAATTTTTACAAGTTTAAACATGCATAATATCATAGTAAATAATGAACATATCAATATAAATCAACATGAAAATATAATAAAAATAACACAGAGATATATACATAAAAATAACAATATTTCTACCAACAAAAACAAATTATCTTGGTGAAAATTAACATAATACTAATAAAAATTAAATATAACAATAAAATCAAGAAACTTTGTTCATAGCCATCATTTTCAACATGGCTTAAGATCCCTGAGTACAAGCATGATTTTGGATCACTAAAAGAAGAATAAAGCATAAAATAAGCAAAAATTAAAATTTTACAAGGAATTTACCTTAAAAGGCTTAAAAACCTAAGAAACATTAGTACTTTTTAGTGTTTTTTGTTATGAATAGCTAAAATCCCCAAATGAAAGCTTTCTCACCTTATTTGTAAAAGGGACAATTAGCTAAGGGTGCTAAGAAACCCCCTTGACTAAATGCCCACATCAATATTCTATTTTTACTTTTTTTTTAACTTTTCTAGATTTTTCTCGATTTTTCTTAGCTTTTTTACTTTTTTGATAAGCTTTTAATTAATATATTTGTCATTTTACATATTACATCATGCATGACATCATCATCTAGAACCTTTGCCTTAAAAAGAATCTAATTAGGATAATATCAAACTTAATGATAAAATTCAATTTTGATTAAATTAATTTTCATATAATTGAATTATCAAAATTTGAAATTAAAATAAATATACATAAATTTGTGAAAATTGTTGAAATAAAAAAAATTTATAATTACAAATTTTATGATTAAAAAATGAAAAAAAATTAAAGTAAAAGGACTAAATTGTAAGAAATTAAAAGTTATAAATGACAAATTCAATTATGAATTTAAGCATGTAAAAGGCCTAATTAAATATTCATATAAAAGTTTTGAATTCAAAAGAATTAACAAAAAGTTTAGAGAGAGAAAAAATTGTTACGCTTTGTTATGAAATCAAAATGGGCCTTGTTGGAAAGCAAAATGGGCTTGTTGAAGTAATAAAAATGGGCTTGTTGGGCTTGTAGAGAATGAAATAGGCTTGGTAAAAAATAAAAAATGGGCTTGGCAAATTTATTGGGCTTGCTGGGAAACTAATAAGTTTATTGGGCTCATTATTAAAATTTGTAAGTTTTAGGACCATTAAAGAAACTTTGCTCAAAATAAAAATTACAATAAAATTAATAAATTTTTTTTCGAGAAAATTCCAAGTGTTGAACTTTAAAGAGAATTTTTTAGGAATTTTATGTGTAATAGAAAGACAATTAAAAATTCTAAACTCGTAAAATTTTAAGAAAAAAATCTTTATGAAAAAAATTGAAATTTGAAAAAAATGGAAAACCCATAAAAATATGAGTTTAATGAAAGCATTTAAAGAATTTTAAAAATTGAAACTTAGAACAAATTCTACCGAAAAGATTAACCGAATAGGAAATTTCATATTTTGAAAATGAAAAAATTTCAAAAATATATTCAAAATTTATAAAATGAATTTAATTCAACTCATTAATCAAAATATTAATTTATAAAAATAATAAGGACGAAATCCTGAAACTAAGTATATTACTCACAGTATCTTGAAAAATTCAAAACTAATGAATAAAATTAACAATTTAGCACCTAATGGTATAAAATGCAATACAAAATTTTCTTGAATATTTTTTATTTTTTGGGATGATATTGGCATAAATATTATACAAGTATTAGTAAAAATATACAACAGTTGCCTTTTTAAATTTTAAGAAAAAATCTAGAAAAATTACTAAAAATTGGAAATTTAACCGTGATATCATCTGCAAAAATGAATTTTAAAATTTTAAAAGAGTAAATTTAAAAACTATTTTTTAACTTAATATTCATCTTTTTATCAGAGATTTGTTCTCTATGACCCTCAAAATGGTAATTTTTCTATCACATGCATAAGCGATCATTTAGATATGATCAAATAGGTCTTAAAAATGCCCAATCCATGTGGAAGAGGTTGACCTTCACCAGGATGATTAGCTAATTATCAATTTCGGATATTTTAGGATTACTGTGAAAAGGGTCTGAACAAAATTAGGTGTCTACAATTTTTATTGAAAGTCAAGGCCTTTTAAGTACAAGGAAAGTTTTATTGAAAACTAAGCTGCTAGCATAACTTCCGACAACAAAGTCCCTTCCTTATTATAGTTTTTTCGAGTCACTTGTATGGATAACTGTTAGAGGTTGGATGCTTGACAACTTTGGTTTACAACAACTAGGCTCTGTTTATGTGTTCTTGGGTCATGGAATCACTGAAACACTTTTCAAGATTGATGCATGTGTGATTCTTGAATAGTTCTTTAGGTTTCTTGATCTTAATGATTAATCAAGATAATGCAAGATGATCTTGTTTAGGTTTTTTTGATCTGTTTCCACTACTATCCAATTACACCTTGCGGCTTCCTAGAACTGTTCTCGGTTGTGTGAAATTGAAAGTTGTTATATCCTACCTTTTGGTTAAGGCTTCTGAAGCCTTCTAGCTAGCATTGAAAAACACTAGACCTCATGAAGTCTCCAATAAACATTAGTGTAGATCACCATTAAAAGCAAGACACTTGTGCTATTTGTGGCCTTAAAGAGAGATTAAAGTAACCAAGTCATGGCAATGATCGTGCAAGATTGGCACACACAGAGTTACAAGTCTCTGAGTAGGTAAGATCTCTATTACATCTATATTTTAAACTACTAAAATCAACCACATGTACATCTCTACCTAAGATCTTGAGGAAATTTTGATTTTTTTTTTTATAATTCTACTGCATATGTTTAATTTAGATGAAATATTTTATGTTTCTTTCAATAAGCATGAGCCCAGATTTCCCTTTATGTGAATCATTACTAAATGAGGGATTTCATCTTTTCATTTTAATTATTTAGGTTTCATCATAGTAGCATGCATAACATTTATAATATCAATAAAATAAATCTACTATCATGCTATCTACTTAGATGATAATGGACTTAACTAATGCAATTCCCTTGAGTCATTAAAGAAAATTTTTCATGATTACATACAAAAACGTTATTACCTTACTTGTAATCTCTTGGGCTTCAATGGCTCTTCACTTGGATCTCATTTTTTTGGTTACAAAAATTTTCTATCTAATCTTAATTTTACTCTTTGATGTAATCTAATTATATTTGTTATAAAAAACCTTAAGTTATATTCAAGGGAAATTAGATGAAAAAATAATTTTACAACCCTAAATAATAGAGATAAGGTGATGCTCATAGACCCTATTTAAAAATAAACATCCATGAACAACCGTAAACACAATCAAATTGGTTTAAGTCCATAATCATCCTATATGAATATATACTTAAATGTTTCTAAATACCAAGTTACCTAAACCATTTATTTTAATTTAATTAAGAAATCTATTTTCTTACTTGATTAACATTTATCCTAATCTTATTAAGACAAATCCTAATCTTATTAAGACAAATCCTAATCCAATTAGGATTAATCACTTAAATTAAAACATTATCCAATCTCATTTTAAACATTTTAAGATATTAATTTAATTGTATAATTTAATATTTAGTGATAAATAGGAGTTCTAATTAGAGACGGACTCTGTTTGGGAAAGTCTGCAAGTTGGCGCATATCTAGCTAACTTTTAGCTAGGATAAATTTTTTATTCAATTTTATCTTATCTTGGTTGATTATATCACACCTCAAGGATAAAGTCATAGTAGGAATAAAATTCCTAAAAACTATAAGAAGATGAATTAAACAAGACTCCCTTTGCTATTGGGTTGCACTTTTTGTCATAATCTCCTCTAATCATCGGAACATGGCACAACAACCAGTGGTTCACTCCCACTAAACCTTTGAAATTTTGTAACAAATTCTAACATCTCATGCTACCGTTAATGACACAAATAAGGTAGTAAGAAGTTGGTCTAAGTGCAACATACAATATGTGTACCTGTCGACACCTTGTACAGTTCAAATTTGAAAATGTTTTTGAACCAGGCCTTAACCTATTTTTCTAGAAAGTAACATGAACTTTTCATGGCTAAAACACAAAAAAAAATCACAGCATAACAGTAGCTAAAATTTTGAAATTTTTTAGCCATAACAGTAACACCAAACGATAGCAAATCCTACACAAAAAGCACAAGAATGTTGCTAGTTAGATATAATCAACATAAAATTATTAAAACTAATTTTTAATTAATTTAAAGTGATTAACGTTAACAAATCACTATGCTGCCAAATGTAGAAAATTATGCAAAAAATCCATAAAATTCTTGAAGAAATCATAAATCAAGAACAAATCAAAAGTAAAAACGTTTTTAAATAACTTAGACAATAATCAATCAAGGCTAGTAAAGAGGCTCTGATACCACTTATAGAAACCATTCCCAGACATGTATGTTTACTATTCGAATCATGCTTAATTTAAATTAAAAAAATAATCAAATCAAAAGAGCAAGCAAAATATACAGCTTCCATGGATAATCTTACAAAACTTTAAATGATCTACCAGATACAAGAATAACAAGAAATCTAAAAAATTCATACCTTAATTTGAAGCTCAACATCATATCAGATTAATCGCAATCACTACTTTGTTCTTGCACACTAGTGTTGCTCTTAAACTAATCAAATTGAAACAAGGAAGATATATATTCAATTAATTGCATACTAGTTACTAGCTAAAGCAACAAAAACTTTTCCTTCATGTTAGTGGTATGATTGACTATCATGAAACCAGTAATTGGATAAAGCCTATGAAACATAATAGCCTTGCAAAGTATGCAATGAGTTACAACAATGTAATGCTTATGCATCAAAGCGGTGTTTCTAAAAATATTCTTGGTCATCGTATTATCAAGATAAGGCATTGCCAATGCAGAAAGACCAACATCTTCTAAGCTTCCATGCATTTGATGCATGTAGCCTTTTGATCTCATTAATTGAAGTATAGAGATACTTAAAGAAAGCATATGGGTGCTTCTTTTGTGGAAACAAGTTCACTATACATGACCTGTATGAGAACACTATTTGGAATTATTCACTAAAGTGTCTATGAAATATGTTATCATGTACCATTTATATATAATAGTCCTTAGGCTTATGATACCAAGTCATCTCATATAGGGAGTGTCATACTTATAATCATGAATGAGTCCACATTAGATGGATACCTATGGCAGGGTGGTTTTGGATATGGCATGAAGCATATGATAGATGGATAAGCAATCTAGAGAGGAATCACCACTCATTGTGACATTGAAGATATATCCCAAAATGATTTTGCCTATGGTTAATAGGATTAAAGTCTCTAGCCAAAGCATAGTGAATTACAAGGAAATAGTTCCTCATAGATTCATTATTTGTTAACCATGATTTGAAAGATCTAACATCGATTGCATGTAGACACTGAACCACGCTCATACTCAGTCCAGGATATATGGTGAATGACTGTATTACACTAATAAGCTGGTTACTGAAAGGTTTTAATGAGCTCACATCGACTCTTCAACATTTGGATAGTTATGATGGGCTGTTAGATCCCGCTCTTGATCTATGAATATGATTAGTGAGATTAATTATATTCATTCTAGCATCTTGGGAACCTAATGGGTCACACACAATAAGATGGTATTGTTGGATTAAATTTGGGATTAGTTAAATTTGACTTAACTAAATAAAAGGTAATTAATTGGAGGACTTAATTGAATGGTTCAATTGAGATTTAATTTAAAACATAAAATTAGATTTGTGAAATCTAAATTTTTGTTGTCTTTTTAAGACATAGTGGATAAGATTGTCTTTTCCACAAAATGACAAATTAGGACTAACCAGATCTAAGCTGATAAGGCTTGTCTTGGTGAAGATAAAGTTTCACCCAGACTAGAAGTTTGATTTTTATCACTCCGTAAATTCCTTTGTAATTATCCCTTGGATAATCTTGTTGTATAAAAATTATTTAGATAATTAATATTATATGAAACTATCATTAATTAAAAGTGTTTTAATTAAATATGAATTTTATTAAGATAAAATTCATGAAGGAATGGTTTACTTAGCCAAATATGTTTCTACTTATTTATCTTATATTTAATTATTTGATAATTATATAAGATAAATTAAAGTAATTTATTTAGATAAATTAAGAGTTTAATTTGATGAATTAAAACTTTATAGAGACCTATCTTATCCAACTTGCAAATAGTGTAACAAACTTGAGCCATTGTTTCTTGGTCGAACCATTGCATACTTATTGGATGAGCATGGTTTGGCAAAAGCTATTATAAGTTAGGTATTAGATCAAATTTAGATTACTTAAGGTGAAAAAGTTTCACCTAGGCAAGTAATTGAAGTTGGTCACAACTCTTTCTTGATAAGATTAAGGGAATTTCGACTAAGTTTAAGTAAAAAAGGAATGAACCTAGACATTAAGTGTGTGACTTGAGAGAAGAAATTAGCAAGTGAGAAAAATAGTTCTCACAACCTTTCTCTCTGAGCCGCCACCCTTAAGAAAGGAAATCACCCAAAAACTGCCACCTTCTTGCCTCTAAACTTGCGCTATTCTTCCTTCTCCTTTAGTGAAAACACTATCCTAAAAATGTTCTTGGATCATGTGAAGGAAAAAGCTATTCAAATTACCTTTCGATTTATGCTCGACGAGCCTTCTGGCTAGCACCAGCGAACCACTTAACCTTATAAAAGCTCCTACAATCATTTATATGGATAACTGTTACAAGCAAAATGCGTATGTTGCTCATGACCTCGGAGATCGTATCAAGAAGCTTAGCTACTATTCTTTAGGGATGTTTTGGATTGGATCTAACTCTAGATTAAGATATTCGAGAGTCTTGACATCTTTTAATAGATGATTGATTTAATTTCATTAAATGCTGACATGTTACACTACACATAAGTCCCTCTCTGAAGATCCATAAAGAAGTTCGGCTATTTTTATGTTTAATACTTCCATTGCCTATTTATATTATCTTATGGGTTTTTGAAATTCTATATTTGTTTGACGCTGGACTTTACCAGGTTTGAATTCTTTTATGGTTATCCTAAACCAGATATGTCTAAGTGTCTAGCCTCTAACAGTGATCCACATAGGTGACTCAATAAACCCTTAAAGGTTAAGACCTCATTTTTTTGAAAATTATGCTAGTAGCTTAGGTTTCAAAAATTTTCCCTAGACAATACCTTCACAAAGTTAAATACCAAAGGAAAATGAGAGAAATGGTTTTCATACAAATTATAGGGAGGTCTGCTAGGAAAGATGAAATAGCACAACAATTTTTCATAATATTATTACAATGTGACCTGGATAAGAATCCTGACCAAGTCTGACTTAAAAGACCTACGTTCCTATATTTATTGATATATCATTATTTTATATTCTCGTATTTCTATGGGCCATATCATTACTAATATTTTCTCTATTACTATTTATTTGGAGTCGCTACTAATCTATTTGGGCTAAGTGAGATTGGTCACCTACCAAAGTTCGTATTTCAAGGATTATGAAACCCTAAAATACCAACTCCAAGGTCCTCAATCATACTAGAGATCATATAGACGGGTCTAAGAGTCAGTTACAATCTTAAGTAAAGATCGCCTCTCATGATGCTTGGCAATTGGTACCTTATTAATTACACGTTAACTTGAATTTTGATTTTTATCTAGTTTCAATATATGGCATTTAATTCTAGTTCCTGAATAATATTTTATAAGACCTTCCATGTTGAGGAAATCGAGTTTTTAAAATTTTTGAAAATCAAAATCTCTTACACACCTCACGGAGGACAACAGAATGTGAAAGTTTTTTATCATTCACTTTTGTACCCCACCGAAGAACCAAAGGAGCACAAAAGGTTTTGAAAATGAAAATATCTTTCACACCTTACTAGAGGGCCTGAGGAATGTGAAAGGTTTTGTTTTTTTTTTTTAAATTTATAGAAGTCCTTGTTTTCACTTTGAGAAAAATATCTCATTACTAAAATAATCCATAGAACCCCTCTGATATTCTAGAAGAAATTCCACATATTACTTGAACTCGGAGGCATTGCCTTAATTTTTCAAAAAATTCTAGTTTATATAAAATAAAAAGAAAATGCCCTAAGATTTGATTTAGATAAAAGGTACTGAACATGACCCTAAAGACCCAAATTTGGTCGAAACAACCAACATGTCCTCCAAAGTGCACTTTTGTCATGAAAGTATCCCAGTGACTTTAAAAGGCTTGGTTTTATGATAAATTACTAAAATACGCCAAGGGTTTACCTTCGACATGAAAGTATCTCGATACCTATGAGGACATGAAAATGATCATCAAAGAGTGAACCTATCCTCAATGTACATTTTTGGCATAAAAGCATCCCAATGACTATCTAGGACTCACTTTTAAAAAATTACTAAAATGCCCTTAGAATATACCTTCAACATTAAAGTATCACAGTAACTTAAAGGACACGAAAAGGATCATCAAAAAGTGAACCTATCCTAAATGTACACATTTGGCATAAAAGTAGCCTAATGACTATTTAGGACTCGGTTCTAAAAAAATTACCAAAATACTCTTAAGGATAGGCTTTGTCATGAAAACATCTCGATAACCCTAAAATATTCGATAAAGGTTGAAAATAACGATTTTTACCCTAAATGGGTCGTTTGGATATCAAAAGTGACCTAAAATGCAATTAAGTCCCTAAGTTTTTTAAAATTGCATTTCATAACTTAATAGAGAACTGAAAGAATACAAAAGGTTTTAATATTTTCTACACCCTACTGGAGGACCAATGGAATGCGAGAAATATTCAAATTACCAAAATGTCCTAAATGAGAAATTTAATGTTGAATAACCATTTTAACCCTAAAATGCTAAGCTTTCCTAATGGTCAGTAGACTTTTCTAAATTTCCAAATTAGTCCTTACATAATAAAACATAAAATTGAACATCAAATATATTAAAATAAACACAAAAATCACATGTAAAGAGTACAAGGGAGATTCGGCCACTTTTCTTTGGCCTTAGAACAAATTTTTCAATATTTACACAAAAGTTCCTCAACTTTCTAAAATTTCCAAAAGAACCTAAAATCCAAAAAAATGTATTTCTACTTGATAAATTGCATAAAACACATTTTTAAATATGTATGAGAGTTTCGGTCAGGCATGGGATGGCTAGAAATTATTATTTTTATATATTTTTTTATTTTTTATTTTTACAAAATAATCCCTAAGCTTTCCATATTTACCAAATAGCCACAAAATAAAAAAATTATCATGTACACATATGCATTAGGTTCAGCCTAACCCTAAGTAATCCATCAAACAAAAATTATTTTTAACTTAGTAATCACATATCCAAGCTTCATGAAACACAAATCAACATAATCATTTAATAAATCATAAAAAAAACAAATAAACACATTATCTCAACATATCAACAAGAAAATACTAAGGAAAATAGCATACATATGATCACATATATGACAAATATAACACAAAAACCAATATCATATCAACGAAAACATGATTCATGAAGAATAATAAATTATTAGCAAGAAAAATTAAACAAAACAATTAGAGCAAAGAAAAGGTTCATGGCCATCATGCTTAGTCTTTCAACTTGAATCAAAATCCATGAACTTACCAACAATAGGAAAATGAACAAAATGAAGAAAAACTAAAGCCTTAGGAAGAAATCTACCTTAATAAAACTTTAGAGCTTAAAAAACTTAATATTTTATTATGTTTTTTCTTTTTTTTCTTTCAAGTCAAAATTCATCCCCAAATGAAAAATCCTTCCCCTATTTATAAGTGGGAGGTTGGCCAGGGATGAAAAATCCCCTTAGCCAAAATTCATTAAAATTTTTTTACTAATTTATTTTTTACTTATTATTTGCATTAAAAGATGAGATGCATTAAATTGACAAGGAATTGACAGTCATTCCCAGTATTTTGTCATGATTATCTAGATAATATCATCTAATGGATAATTAGAAACCAACTAAATTGGTTATAGGAAAAGTCAGAAATCAATTAGACTAGTTTCCATGAAACTAACTAGTAAAAAAATCCATAATAAAAATAAAATAATAATAAATAAAAAGAATTAAAATTAAAATTAATAATCATAATAAAATTTTAAAAATGAAATAATGAAAAAAATTCTTGATCGGAAATCCAAAACTCGTATAATTATATGAGAAAAATCCTTACGAAAGAAAACTAATCTATATAAAAAAGTTCAAAGCTCATAAAAGTAAATTGAATTTTTAAAAACTGATTTACTATGAATTTATTAAAATATCTTAAGAATTTTAAAAAAATATGAACTCAAAAAAATCTAACCAAAAAATTACTAAGTAGAAAACTTTATATTTTAAAAACGAGAAAAGTTCAAAAAATGGATGGGAATTTTTCAACATAGATTTTATGATAATTTAATGGGAATATTTAAAGAATTTTGAAGTTCAAAATATGAGAAAATTCTACCAAAATTTTTACAAAAAATAGGAAAACTTGTATTTTAAAATTGAGAAAAATTTTAAAAATACATTGAAACTTATAAAATGAATTAAATACAATACATTATCCAAAATATTAATTTAAAAAAATAGTAAAGATGAAAATCAAAAGTCCACAATAAGTATTTACTGAAAAACTTTGTGAGCAAAATACTCGCGATACTGTGAGAAATTCAAAAATAATCGGCAAAATTGGTAACTTGATACCTAGTATAAAATACTAATATATAATTTTTCTGCAATATTTTTGATTTTGTGGTATGCATATCGACATAAATACTACATAGGTGTCAATAAAAATATACAACGATCAACTTTTTGAGCTTTATGAAAAAAATCTAAAAAAAGCCTAAAAATAAAAAATTTGTCTGTGATATTATCTGCAAAAATAATTTTCAAAATTTGACAAAAAATATTTAAAAATTGATTTTTCTTCTGAATATTCATCATTAAAACTAAATAACCAAGTTCAAAATCTAGGTTAAGGTGGGAAAGTAGACAATGGTGAAAACTAAGTCTTGAAGGTTGATCAGGGCAAAACTTCTATGGCCAAACATGGATGACCAGGATGTAACCTAAGTCTAAAAGGTTTACAGAGGCAAAACCAGTATAATCAAATGAGGATGATTGGCATGTAACCTAGGTCTAAAGAGTTGACTAGGGTGAAATCGATATAGTCAGAGGAAGGTGACCAGGATCTAACCTAAGTCTAAAGGGTTGACCTGGGCAAAATCGACACAGTCAAACGAGGGTGACTAAGATGTAACCTAGGCCTAAAAGGTTGATCAGGGCAAAACTAGTATAGTTAAACAAGGGTAACCAAGACATAACCTAGGTCTAAAGGGTTAACCAGGGCATAACCAGTACTGTTAAATGACAGTGACTAGGATATAACCTAGGTCTAAAGGTTAACTAGGGCAAAGCTGGTATAGTCAATTAAGGTGAAAATGTCAGATATTTGAGTTACTTGAAGGAATACGAGACTTAGCTTTCAATTCTAAAATAGTTAACATACTGCAAGCTCTTTTTAATATCATCGTCAACTTTAGATTTACAAATTATTAAATGTGAATACAAATGTATGAAGAATCCATATGATGAATTTTCATAATTTAATTTTCTTTATCAATGTTTGATCCAGCCTATTTTGGGTTAAATGTATCATTTTAGAAAATGTGACAAGTATTTCTTCTTCATTTGGTGGAATAGGCCCATACTTTCGTTTAGGGATTGAAAGCATCTTCAGAAAGTTTTGAGGATCTCTTTTTTTGGCAAGGAGGAGCCAGCATATGAACATGAATTTGGAGACATCATTAGAGATTGTAGACAAAATACACTTGCTCCTGAGAGGTCAAACTAGGTGACACAAATATCATCTAGGAGTTGAAAAAGAAAAACACGATGGGGAATAAATGGTTTCTAAAATTTCAATCAACAACCAAAACAAACTAATAATAGGCTGAAGACAAAGAGCAATATGGGGAATATGTGGTTTTTAAAATCTCTTATCAACAGCCAAAACAAGCTGATAATAGGTTAAAAAAGAATATCATAATGGGGAATATGTGGTTTCTAAAATTTCCCATCAACAGCCAAAATAAACTGATAACAAGCTGAAAAGGAATCGCATGCTAGTGAATATGTGGTTTCTAAAATTTTGCATCAATAATCAAAACAAAGTAATAACAATAAGGGTAACCTAATAGTTGTAGAATGAGATCTTTCATCTTTCTTTCTAAGAAATCATCTAAAAGGATTTGACTTCCCTTTTATCATAATTCTACTCAAGAATATCATTTGTCCACCCTGTTTCTTCTTTGAATGTTTGAAACACTTTGGAGTATTAACTAAGATCCTTGTAATGTTTTGATCTTATTCTAAAATAATGCAAAGAAATCAATTTATGATTTTTTCATCTATTTCCATTTCCTTGGAATGTTAATTATCATTTAGCAGAAAGGTTAGTATGGTTAAAAAAGATAGTCTAACAAAATTATGAATGAAAATATGTACTTGTATTGCAATAATTAAAGAAGATACAATATTGGGTTTTTTATATTAATAATGGTAAAGTACAAAATAGATTTGGATATTACTCAGATAAACGGAATCTCACATTTAGTTTTTGAAAGATTTTTCCTAAATGAAATGTTTACTTTTATAAAAGTCATCTTGAAAATTCTTTTGACCATATTATATCTTTTTTGGACTTAGTCTTTTGGTAAATTATGCTTTGGCCAATCCTTTCATATGTTTAAGCCATTGTTTCAGGTTTTTAGCTTGAAGGTTTCCTTTTATATTGCTTTTGATCAGATAACTTTTTTAGGTTTTCATCGATTTTTTATGGAATGGATGTCCTTTTGGGTTTTTATCAAATTTTTTTTAATTTAAGTCTTTTTGTACAGCGGACGTCCTTTCAGGTTTTTATCCCCTTTTTAGGCATATTAATGCTCTTCCTAAAAATTTCTTTTGGATTACGTAAGGCCTTATCCAATTAGGTGCCTATTTGCCTTGAGGGGTAAAATTTTTCTCAGTACTAATTCTCCCTCATAGAACTTCCCAGGATGAAATTTTTTATCATGTTCTCTCATCATCTTTTTCTAGTATGTCTGCCTATGTTGAATAGCTTTTAGCCTTTTTTCTTTAATA
The DNA here is from genome assembly GCA_038381835.1 of Adansonia madagascariensis. Classification (NCBI taxonomy): domain Eukaryota; kingdom Viridiplantae; phylum Streptophyta; class Magnoliopsida; order Malvales; family Malvaceae; genus Adansonia; species Adansonia madagascariensis. Next base: position 18,204 of record JBBYHL010006438.1, read on the forward strand.
AAATTCAGTTTCTCATAACGATCTAGAACCCATTCAGCTTCCTCCAACTTGGTTTCCATGAAAACCTAGAATGTAAGGGGTTTCAACTTCAATTGGTAAGACAACCTTTGTGCTATAAACCAACAAATAAGGCATTGCAGTAGTTAAAGTCTAAACTAAAGTTTTATGTGCCAAAAGGGCGAAAGGGGGCTTCTCATGGTAATCCTTATGGGTCTTTGCCATTTTCCCTATAATATTCTTGATATTTTTATTACCTGCCTTCACGACTCCATTCATCTTCAGATTATATGTCTCCAAATTATGATGGGAGATTTAAGTTGGATACACACCTCTATCATTAATTTATTATTCAAATTGGAAGCATTGCTGGTTATAATTCTTTTGAGGATTCCAAATCGACAAATGATGTTGGTCTCTAAAAATTTTATCATTATTAACCTTGTCACACTTGTATAGGAGGTTGCCTTTACACATTTAGTGAAATAATCTATACCCACCAAGATGAAGCTGTGATAGTTTAAAGCTACAAGGGTAATTAGTCCAATAATATCCATGCCTTATGTAGAGAAAAGCCATGGCGTGGTTATGACGTGCAATGGTGAAGGTGATGCATGATCTTCTTGGCATAGATTTGGCATTTATGACACTTTCAAGCATACTTGATATAATCAACCTCCATGGTCATCCAAAAGTAGCCCAATTTCATAATTTATTTTGCCATTCTGTGTTTGTTTGTATGAATTCCATAAATCCCCTCATGCACTTCTTCTATTATCTTTTATGCTTCAAAAGCATTAACACTTCTTAACAATATTTGGTCATAACTTTTTTCATAAAGAACCTCTCCATCCAAGATAAAATTTATTACCAACCTTCTTAAAGTTCTTTTATCAGTTGCAGAGGCATTGTCTAGGTATACTCAATTTTTGAGATATCTTTTGATGTCGTGATACCATGGGAGGAAATTAAATTTTATTTCGACATTGCAATAATATACAAAAGACTCATATGTGCTCATATAAATGCGTTATTTACTTTAAACATCGAGGCTAATATGGCTAAAGCATCCATCATTTGATTATCATCTCATAACAAATGAATGAATTCCACTTCCTCAAACTCTTTGAGAAATTTTATATCAGCCTTTTATATTATTATATCCTTGGATCCTAAGTTTCTTATTCTCCGCACAATTGATAAATCACCAATGCCGAGTCTCCATATGCTTTCAATAATCAAGCTTTTTTTTATAGCTGCCTGGAGTCTCATAACATATGCTTCATATTCTACTATATTATATAGTCAAAGTCCAATTAAGCAGTGAAAGGATAATAGCCCCCTTTTAGAGAATCAAGATCGCCATAATTCCATGGCCTAAAGCATTTAACACTCCACCAAAATACACATTCGATGTTGATTCCTTTTACGACTCTTCTTCCTCTTATACCAAAATATTCATTAAATCTTCATCAAAAAAATCAAGATTCAATGGTTGAGAATCATTGAGTGCCTGAATTGCTAGGAATTTGATAATAGCGCTCTATTTGATTGCTTTTTGACTTATATATACCATATCATATTTCACTAGCAAGACTTGCCATGTAGCTACCTTCCTGATAAAGCTAGTGTTTTGAGTAGATACTTGATTGGGTCCATTTTGGTGATCGGCTAGGTGGTATGATACAACTTGTATTATCAAAGCCTTTTTGCAAACCAAACTAGGGCATAACATATCTTTTTTATTTAAGAATAATTTACGTCATAGTCAAGGAACCTTTTGCTGAGGTAATAAACCACCTGCTCCTTCCTTCTTATCTTATCCTGCTATCTCAGCACACAACCAATAGATCTTTCGAATACTAACAAATGTAGAATCAGAGGTCATCCTAGTACAGGTAGTATTAGCACTGGTGGAGTACAGAGATAGTGCTTAACTTTCTCAAATGCTTTCTAGTATTTGTCATTCCATTCACCAATGTTTTATTTTTACAAAAGGCAGAGTATTGAATCGCACTAATTTGTGAGTTGGGATATAAATCTGGCGATATAATTTAACCTCTCTAAGAAATTTCATACCTTTTTTTGCATATGTAGGGATGGCAATTCATGGATGGCTTTATCTTACCCGAATCAACATTAATCCCTTTTCAACTCATAATGAAACCTAATAATTTCCTAGACCTTGCACCAAAGGTGATCTTGCTGAATTCAATTTCAACTTATATTTTCTTAGTCTTTTGAACAACTTTTATAAATCCGTAATGCGTCTTTTCTCTTAGGGTGACTTGGTAATCTTATCATCCATATATGCCTCTTTATCTTTATGCATCATATCATGGAATTGATTAACCATTGCCCTCTGATAAATTGCCTTAGCATTTTTCAATCTAGACGGCATCACCTTATAATAAATAGTTTCCCATATTATGACAAATGTGGTCTTTTCCATGTCTTCTAGTGCCATTTTTATCTAGTTATACTTTGAAAATCCATCCATGAAAGAAAACAAATAATTCTTTGCAATATTATCAACCAGAGAATCTATAAGAGGAAGAGAAAAATTATCCTTTGGACTTGCTTGATACGTCTTGATAGTCTACATTTATTTTGAGTTTAACATCTTTTTTGAGAATTAGTACAATATTTGCAACCCATTTCGGTATTTTGCCACCTTAAGAAATCCAGCCTCTAATTGTTTCTTTACCTTTTCTTTTATTTTCAAAAGCACTTTTTGGTTTCATTATCTTAACTTTTGCTAAACCAATTTGCATTCTAGTTTTAAAGGTAATTTGTGGACCATGATTTCCATATCCAATTCTAGCATGTCTTTGTAAAACCATGCAAAAACATCTTAGAACATCCGAAGCAAACTTATTAATTCTTTCTTGATGATAAGCATGAGAACAGTCCCTATTCTAACTTTTTTTTCTATCATTCTTATTATCTCCTAAATTTATCACCTTTATGGATTCTTTATAGGGTATTATTTATTCATCCTCTTACTCAATTATTTTTAACAGATCAGGTGGCAAAGTACAATCATCAACATTTTTGTTGAAATCGACCTCCTTGCAAACAGCCCATTCAAAATCTACCTTTAACAAATGATTGGGATCATCCACTTTTCTTTGATAAGGAAATTTGTAAAGGTAAAAAGAAAGAGAAAGAAAAGAAATAGGCAAACCAATATATGACATGATTTGTGTATGTGTATGTAACAAGGAAAAAAAATATTGGTATAGAAGAAATTGGACATAGACAAAAAAGTCATATGCATTTCATTTCTAAAAATCATTATTTGGCATTTTAAGTTTTTACAAAAAGATTCTTACATGGCAAATAAGTTTCTAGAATTACTTTGAAATCGACCTAAACACTATGGTTTTCTCAATACAAATATAATTCTTTAGGACGTATCTAGGAGGACAAGGATGGATCTCATGATTATCATTCAGTTATTTACTGTTTTCTCCAATGGTGGCCACCTAACATTTCTCAAAAACTTCAATAATCACCATAATGACTCTTTTGGTTTCTCTTTCTTTAGCTCTTAGATTAACAACCTTTTAATGACAAAAATTTTCATCTATTAAAGGGTAAAGGGCTGATTTCTAGCTTGACTATTGATCTATGGCTTGGCCTGGCTTTCTCTCCTAAGATCTATTTTGAAATTTCTTTTTTTTAACTCCACTTCGACTTGAAGCCTAATCTGTGCTTGTCTTTTTTTGCCAATAACATTGATTGATTGACTTATCCCTTGTAAATATTTCCCAAGCCCCCTCCAGTTCAAGCTTCTTTCCCAACTGCAACCTTAAGACCTATTGAAAGTCTAGGTTTTAGGATTATAAACCCTATTGCAACAAAGGTGGCATTAACAATTTTAAAAGATCTGAAGGAGCACTCTTCAACTTTAGCATTTGCTTCAACATAAGAGGGTTTCATAGAAGTCATGGCCACGATGTCTTTTTCCTCGAATAAGCTAACCAACTTTTCATAAACTATGATTTTTTTATGCAGAGATGATGGGATAGCCCTGGCGGAATGAATCCATGGTTATTCCAGTAAACAATTTAAGCTAGAACAATGTCTATTACATGAAATTCAATATTAAATAGGCATAAGCCAATATTTAAAGTGATAAAAATAGTCTCTTTGATTTCTCTTTTTGTCTCGTCAACTGCCAAGCAAGACAACATGATTAGCGACATTACATTCAAAGTAGATCCATTGTCAATGAGGACTTTGGGTAATATGGCCCCTTTACAGTGAGTTTTACTATGGAGAGCTTTTATTGAAGTGTTGCCCCTGGTAGGATTTCATCATCACCAAATGAAATAAAATTATCAGCAACAATATTATTTCGCAAGCAATCCAGTTTATTTATAGAGATGTCTTAAGGAAAATAAGCCTAGTTGAACACTTTCAACAAAGCATTCCGATATGCTTCTGAGTTGAGGCTAATAGAGAAATCTTTGCTAGCTACTATTTCAAATATTCCTCTATGCTATACTCCCTGTGTTTAATAAACTTAAGGAATTTAGCCGTCTCTTTTTTCTTGACCAGTTTCTACATTTCCACTAGGATATCTTCAGTAATTGTTGCTTTTCTAGATGTTTATCCTTTTGATTTTGTTTGGGAACCAGTTTTACTAGTTTTTAGACCATAGATGTGACACTTCATGTCACATGACTTACCTCAGTATTATCGACAGTAGCCAATTGGCTCGTAACAGCCTCTAAAGTTATCACCTTACCATCATATTTCCATGGCACCTAGTTGTTATTCTAATATGGAAATGTGTTGGTGCTTTGATAATGAGTCTGGGAGTAACTTCAACCTTGGGAGGTGTGGCTTTGATTGGTTGTAGTGAATGATAAAAGGGTAACCAACACCATAGGGTGACTACAACGATCCTTTATGGGCCATGTTAACTAATTTTTCTTCCCTTAGGCTAGCTTATTCAAAGAACTCAATTCACCATTGTCCATCATTCTTTGGATCATGGCTAAAAAGTTGAGATAACTTTGCAAAGTTTGTCTAAACTTTATATGGAATTTGCAAAATATGTTTAAATCGTGCCTTATAAGAGTAAGAAAAAGGATCATAGAGGGGTCTAGGTCAGTTGCATCTTTGGGCTGATGGATTGACAATAAGTCTTAGTTGGTTTTGTTAAGGAGGGTTTGGAATGGTAGACTGAGGTGATGTTAGAATGAGAGGTCGAGATATGTTAAAAGCGTAAGTATTTTGGGTTTATTGTATTTCGTTTTGGTAATAGGGATAAGGTTTATGACAGCACAGCTAACCAACATAGTTAACAGATGAGCCTCTTTTTATTTCTTTCTTAACTATGCTTTTTTGGATAGAAGATTTCCCAGTTACAATTTTTCTAGCCTTTATAGCCGTTTCAATCATTTCTCCAAAATAAGAAGATCCATAAAGTTCTTGGTTGCATTCCCTACTAATTTGTCATAGTAAGAGGATGCAAGGTGTTCACAAATAATATTGCAGTCTTCTTTCCTATCAATGGAGGCTAAACTTGAGAGGCCATGTCTCTCTATCTCTGTTCACACTCCTTAAAAGATTCTATAGATTTTTTCTCCATGTTTTGGCATTCAGTCTATCGAGCACCTATTCAGCTATGTGTTTATATTGTTGAAAAAATGCATTAGCCAAGCTAGTCTAGCATTGAATTTGAATCTGATTCAGATCATTGTACCATCTTAGTGCAGATCCAGACACGCTCTCTTGAAAACAATAATTAAAAGCTTATCATTTTGGGCATAGCTAGCCATCTTCCTGATGAACATTGTGATGTGTACTTGAGGGGAGGTTGTGTATTTGTACTTTTCAAACTTAGGTATTTTTAAATTTTAGTGGGAGGACTAAATTTGGTACTAGACTAAGGTCCTCGATATCCGTGCTACTATATAGTTCAGCCCCTTAATGACTGTAGACACCTCATTTTGTCCAGGCCAACTTTTGGCATCCTTAAACTTAATTGGAAGATGATAGAATTAGAAAATAATAAAATGAACTGGGGATGATCGTCAGGTGGTGGAAAAATTTTTGGGAAAGGTCAGGAATGCTTATAGGTTATATTGAAGAAAAATGTAAAAATGAGGGATCAAAGGTCACTATTCAAGTGTCATCGGAGTCATTCAGATGAGTACACAGGTTTATTTCCCACTATTTTTGACCAAGGTGAGGTATTCAAAGAGCCTAAGGTATGTATAAGTTATATTGTTGCATAAGTATTGATACGGGGCCTTTACATCACTAAAATTTTGAATTTTCACATGTAGTATCGATATAAGAGGGTTTGGTATCAATACCTAAGGTGTGGTATTGATACTTGGCATGTTTGTATCGATACAAACCTTGGCGGTAGCTAAAGTTGTGATTTTTGGCAAAATGTATTGATGCACAACCATGAGTATCGATACAAACCCATGGAGTATCGATACAGGCCTCTAAGTCTCGAGACTGGAAATAATTTTTTTTAGTGTTGATACACACCTCATTGTATTGATACTCATGGCTAAAAGTTGCCTTATGTATTGATACATAATGTTTTGTATCGATACACCAAGTCATTTTGCCCTGTTTGAGCCACTTTTTAGCTTTCGAAGATCCGATTCAAACATAATTTTTGCACTAAAAATCATCACAATTCATACCAAGCCTCTGTTATGCACTTGTGATTGGATTTAAACAAAATTTTAAAGCCCAAATAGTTAATAACAAGGGATATTCTCAAGAAATATATGGTTTGTCAAAGGGCATGCCTAACTTTTCTCCAGTTGCAAGCTATTTCGGCCTTTCTATACCCCCACTTTGCATGGCAGAACCAATGAAAATGAGACCAGTTGAGCATAGTACCTAGAATTATCCCCTTGTACGTGCATGAAAGATCAAAGATGCCCTTGTTTTGTCTCCTAAAAGCATTGGCTTAGCATTGAATTTAAATAGGGACCAAAGCTAGCTTAGTAAAGGAGACTTTTTTCTAGCCACCTGTAAAATATCCTTTAGCAATCTCCAGCCTGAAAAACTCTTCTAAAATCACTATTCCCTTGACCTCCATACTTTATTCTCGTAGTTCCCTAAACCACCACCAAAAAATCTTTAAATACGTAACTTTTCACATTCATCCTAAGAAAACCTCACCATCAACAATATTACTAGAAAGCTTCTTCCTCTCATACTTTTCTTGCTAAATAATGGAAAAGAAAGGGAAAAAACTGAGCTTAAAGTCACTACTTCAGTTAGAGAGAAAAGTTCAAGCATTTTTGGTATATTTTCTCTGTCTTGTTCCATGTATTCTCTGTTTTTATCATTTGCATCATTTTAGTAAGCCATTCATGATTTTATGACTACTTTAGGACCCTCATGCATTATTGTTGCCTTGATTGTGGTAGTCTTAGGATATTGATGACCCTCTTGATACCTTGATGTTATTTGGGTATGCTAACATGTCGTTCTTCATTTTCATCATCATAACAACTTCTGTTCATGTATTTCTTACTATATTCATCTCATATTTAAATGTTCACCCGAACACATCTTATGTATGTTCATGCATTGTCTTACATTTTGATAGGTTTCATGAAGTGAAAATGACTTTTTTTTTAAGATTCCAGCAAACTCTGTTCGAACATCTTCATTTTAAGCATCTTCATGCATCATCTTGTCATAAACCTACATTTTGTCACCTCTTCCATTGTCAAAATATCACCTTTGCTTGCTTGAATGTCTTGTTCATCTTCTCTGCTATGAATGTTGCATTTCATTTATGACTTGTTTGTCAAGATGCTTGCTTGCTAGCTAAAAATATGATTTTCAGAAAAAATCCCCAAGTTAAGTTCATGCTACCTCCAATAAATGGAGAATAGCATGGACTTAAAATTTTCATAAAATTAGTCTTCTGACCTAGGGGCAAATCGAATACTTCAGACCTGGATTCAAGGCAAAACAAGTTCAAAGATGCTAGTTTTTTAAATAAAAATGACCCTTTTAGTTGATAGATATATCAAGCCTTGATCCTGAGTACCCTTTTCAATGACATGTCAATAGGTTGTTTCATTGTCCGAAACTACTCCAGGATTATGGAATGAATTCGTACGCCCATGTTACTTGCCCTTTTTTGTCATAGACGTTTAGACATCCTAGACTCAAGTCTATCCTTGAAAAAATCAAAATACCGAATAACCCCCTGTTTTTGCTTTGGTAGCATAGTAAGCCCAATTTGAAAAATTATTTTTGAACCACAAATGACTTTTCTAGAATTTTCTAATATTTTTCCCTAAAAAGCATTGAAATATCTTTCCAATAGTATCTTGTTTTGCCCTCGTATCATTCGAAATGAGGGAGTTATGATTTTTTGAATCTAAACTGTCTAGAACCCCTACGACCAACGTGCTATATTGTATTTGGGCCATTTTGTCTAGTTAGATGACTTCTTTTAAATTTTTAAATATTTTTTATAAAAAGTTTATGAAATTCCCTCTCTAGAGAGGTATTGTTTACAATTTAATGACTCCAGATAAGCTCAAAATGATTTTTTAAAATCCATTACACCGTTTCCCTTGCACATACTACCAGTGTCAAAATAGGCCTAACTCATAAAATTAATTTTGCCTAGAAGGTGATTCTTTAGGATTTTTAAAATATTTTTGTATTTGTCCTCGTCGAGGCACCTTATGAACATCACCTTATTTACCCCCTAAAGCTTTTGAATGCACCTGAAATAAATTCTGGAAAAGAGACAATGCAATGCTATCCCTTGTTTTTAACCCAATTTTCAAAACATCCTTATAGAATCCTTATAGAAACGTTTGAACTTCTCAAAGTGCATACAATTCCTACTATATAGAACCTTTAGGCTTGGACCAAGGCTTAAGATAAAAAAATATATTTTATACAAATCTTTCGTTTCTTATTTTCAAATTTTTTTTCAAAAAAAAAACCTTTTCTCTTAAAACAATAATAATTTTCATCTTTGGGTATACTTTAAGCCCACTACTCCAAAGGGATACTCCAACCCCATTTTTCACTAAAAAAACTCAAATTTTCTCTCTTAAATTTATTTAAGATTCCTAATTATTTTTTTAAATCATAAAATATTTTCATCTTTGGGGATACTTTTACCTCACTACTCCAGGGGGATATTCCAACCATTTTTCACCAACAAAACTTGAATTTTCTTTCTTGGATTTATTCGAGATTCCTAATTATTTTCTTCAATCATAAAAAATTTTCATCTCTGAGGATACTCCAACCCCACTACTCTGAAAGGATATTTCAACCACGTTTTTCATTAAAAAACTCAAATTTCTCTTCATTCCTAATTATTTTCATAACTTTATCTTTGAGAATACTCTAACCCCACCTCTCCGAGGGGATACTCTAACCCCAGTTTTACCTCAAAAAATAATCAAAAAAATTTTCTCTCATTCAAATGCCCAAATTGTTTTGATTAAAATCTTTTTTGTCCTACAAATTAATATTGAATCCAAATCCATCTCTAAATTGTTATCCCAATTATTCTTCAACAAGTGAAGATAATTATGAGATACATTCTGATCATCCCTCATTTTTATGCTCTTTTGTTTGTGATTGTTTGTTTATGATATTATTATATTTTTTCATCTTTACTAACACGTTTCCTTTTGTAGTGACCATTGAGCACTTATATTTAAAACTCATTTTTAAAAATATTTTACATAGTAATGTTTCGTGTCGGTATCTCTCTAGTGCCTAATACAAAATATCTAAATTTTTAAAATTTAATTCGAAAGCTATTTTCATAAAAATCCCTATGATCCTCAAACCTTCGCGGTGCACAAGTGATATAAATCTTCTTTCAAAACCCAGATTTACATTTTCCACTAAAACTTCATGCATAAAAAAGGGGACTATAATTAAATAATTACCAAATGGAACAAATTAAGCTGAAACCAAAGTGAGACATAGTTAGCGGGTATCGATTTTAGGTGTTATTGGGATGCTATTCCTTCCCTATGCGTAACCAACTCTCAAATCCAAGCAATGAATCTCTAGACTTTATACCCTAAAACTGATGTTTTGAGTTACATAACTCAGAATATAGTTTTCAATAAGCATCTGATCCTACCTAGCCCGAAATAAGCGGTGGTGACTGCAAATTTATGGCCACTTCATGGTGGCCATCTTAGATTAAATGGATGAGTGATTTGCCCGATGGTCTCTCTCCCCTTCATATTACTATGTCTAATCCAAATCTCAATTATAGATAACTCAAAGGCTCAACCACCACTACTATTGTCATTTTTTAAGTCGCAAACTAAGCCCTTTGAATAGTTTGAAATTTTAAAAGTGGGCCTGTGGTGACAGCTTGGTGACTCCACTGGGGAATAAATTAGAGAGTTAAGCCTATGACTAGCTATATCTCGCTTGATTTTTGGCTTTTTAGAATTCCCTCATTATTTAGTTAAAATCCTTTTTCATTTTTATCCACTAATTTTTTATCTTTTATGGTTTTTACCCTATGATTGTCAGGGACTATTTTGTTCTTAAATAAATATCGACTTGAATAAGTATGGTAATATTTGGAGTAAAACAAAAAGGTTTGATTATTTCCCCGACACACACCATGCATGTGCATTTGCACTAGATTCCCACCAAACACAATGATGAGGTTAGTATCCTAATTGTTAGGAGGAGGTGAGCCATCTGCCTTTGTGACTAACCTTTCATGTAGGCATGGTAAGACCTTTCGAGGAGTAAATTACCTATGTCTTTTATGAGTACCCTTTCATATTTGCATAAGGAAATACATCCACCGGATTGAACCCGTTCCACTAAATGCACCATGGGCCTAGGATCGAGGTGCCTCGATTGTCCTGACTAGATGGGGGAGCGATTTGTATACCAAATTAGGCATCAGCTTAAATCCATGTAGTGAACCCTACAAGCTAAACCATGTCAAACTATATCAGATTGCTACTAGAATAACCTGGAGAATATGATTACTCGAGGAAACACTTCTTACCTTTACTTTGATATACCATGATTACATAAGCAATGATGGGTGAATATTGTCGCTCGCGTCTGTCATTTTTATTTTCATGATCATTTCTTTAGGATATGCTGATACATCCGATGACAAATCCTCTTTAATAAGTGGGTGATGACAAGCGAATGACATTACCTGCAATGTCATCTTAAAATAGTTATATCTGACCAAAATAGGACATCATGCTGTCCGAATGATAACTTAACGTGTACTCACCGTAGATGGTGATGAACAAATGTCACCATTTAAATGGTAAATCTTAATCCTCGAAAGGTATCATATTACCTCATTAAAAGGTAATTTTTAATGCAGACATGTTGTTATATTGTCCGTTCAATGTCTCAACATTCATGATTATCATGTCTACCCCTAGGCATCGTATCGCCTTTTCTCAATGTAAATTTTGCGATGCACTTTTATTGCTATTCTTTTATTCCTTTATCCCTATGCCTATTATTTTGTTTGGTTACTAACTTATTTCTCTTTTTCATGCATGCATCTTTTCATCATAGTCATCATTATCATGGGATAATTGGCCAATAGTTCAATGTTCATCAAGGGATGTTTGTCATGGAGCAACAGTCTATTTCAGTTTTAAAGCCTTTTGAAAAAGTTCGAGCATGATCAGAGTGCCAGCAGCATGAAGATAAGGACATTTTGAAACTCGGGTATGTTTCAACAATGCATGAAAGGATCAAGATAGGGTACTATCAAAATGATTAGCAAGATCTAAAGCATATATAGACCATTTAGGACAATACTGAAAGGGAATTATTCACTAAGAGATACGAAGACATTGCACTTTTGCTCCAAGTTCGTTTAGATGTCGGCCTATTGCAAGTGGCATATCTATTTTGGAACCTAGTAGAGGAATACACCACATTAATCATGAAGATTTTGTTCCCACAGTGGATGTATACACCGTATTACTCAATATTGAGAGAGCCAAGACAGATAGAATATATGCAAGGCTTTACAACCCCCAACCTTTAAAAATAGATTAGCCCTGATTCTCGATGCACTGCAGACTTAGATTGATAGTCACATCAAGATGAAGGGGAATAGTAAGTGCATCTTACGGGTTAGCCTGAAAGAAGCAATGGCGAACACCATTGACCACCAAAAGATTCAAGATATCTATGCTCTAGCAATATATGGTCTTGTCATATTTTCGAAAACATTAGACTATGTTAGGGTTATGATAGTAGATCTCTTCTTTTGATTGTGCTACAACATCAATCCCACAATGGCTATCATTGCTCAAACCATTCGAGCTCTCAGTTTTGCAAAAAAATCGATATAGTTCACTTTATTAGGTGTGCATCACTTTTTTACATCTGCCTTATCAGTCACTTATATCCTATAAAAAAGAAGGGATCATACAGCTTCTTGTCTAACTTTAACCCTATCTCCAAGGTCCTCAAGAAGGAATAACCTCAGGACAAGTCCCAAAAACAATGGGTTCAAAAACTCTAAAACTTTACT
>JBBYHL010006439.1:0-12286 GCA_038381835.1 Adansonia madagascariensis
CATATATGGGATCCAGTCCCATTAAAGCTTCCATATGCAGTTGTTGACATTGCAATTACTTGGCCAGTGACGAAGTTTGAAATTGAATGGCCAATAGCCATTCAATTTCAAAGCTGTTTAATGCAATGTTCTGCAAAGTTGCAGAGCTGAAAAAGAAAGAAGGAAATACAATTTCTTTCACAGTAGCTATCGGCCATGGCATTGGCTATATAAAGGAGGCATTGGATGCAATTGTTGAAGGCATTAACCGAGAGAAAGAAAGAAAAGAGAGAGGCATTGTAAGAGAGTAGAGTTAGTGTTTTAATTGACAGAGAGAGAAAATAGGGCATTCAACAATTGAGTCTTTGGGATAGTTATCGGGGTATTGTTAATCACAGAGAATTATAATACTCTATCTAATCCGGAAAAGATTTGGGGTACGTTCTCAAAGAGGTAACTTTGTTATATTATACCAATTATTGTGAATCCTAAGCTTTAGTTTAAGATATTATAATTGTGTAATTTACCTATTTTCATAGTAGATTCTACTCGAATTTTGTCTCATGATTTTTCTCTCTATTTTGGAGAGTTTTTCACATAAAATTTGATGTTCTTTATTTCTACATGAAAATTATTACTTGACTTAGATTTTATATGTTTCAATATTATTGGCTAATTGAGCTGTCTAGATTTAATGGGTCTAATCACGTTATTTTGCTATTATTTTTGTTCGAGGGCTCAACAGTTTTTAGAAGTAATTTAGGCTAATTAGATGCTTATAAAATCCATATTACATATATTAATGAAAAAAGTTGAAAGAAAATCAAACAAGAAGAAATTATGAGTAGTCTCCGCAGATATTTACCCATTGATTAAATTTTCTCAGCAGCTATTAAAATTTCTAAATATGTTAAGCGTACTTCGAAATTACAACATATGCAAATGGAAGAAGCCGTAATCATTAAAAATCACAGAAAACTAAAACTTCATTTAAAAGTGGTATGCATTGAGGAACAAAACAAATGCTTCTTAAAAGATCAACGAAACACAATAGAGTAATACAGTTGTAGCAATAGTTAAAAGATTGTAAGCAGTAATAGCAGTGTGATCCTTTTCTTTAAACATGTAGCATGGAAACCGCAGATCTTAAATTTGAAAAAGAAAATGAAATTAAAAGAATGGTAAGGGACCAAAGAATAAAAAAGGAAATAAAAAAACTAAATTAGATAGAAAAGGATATTCACTAAAGCTTCGAGTAAAAGGCTGCATGCTTAAAAGGTCTGGAAGTTTTAAATTCTATATTAGATGTGGTATTTATAAACAATGGTTAGGTTTCAATAAACAGGCATGATACTTTAGTGGCCACCAATTTGACAAATATGCCTGACCTTTAACCGTTTTTAAATGAATATGAAAGGGATCCGAGTGAATATCAGCATCAACATCAACATCATCCTCATAGTCCCAGTACAGGGTTAAGTAGAAAGTTTTTCCATTTTTTTACACGCCATTAAGATCGTCGTTCTGCCAACACTACCCTTTATTAGCAATTTTGCCCTCTTAAAATCCCCTCAACAAACAACGTTAAAACAGTGCAGGCACAACTTATAAACAATATTAGAATTACCTTGACAAATAGGAGACAGCAACATTAACTTGTACGATACATATTACAATTGATTAAGATAGAAACATACCCGAATATATCATTTAATAACTTTATTCAATGCTTAAAAAAATATTAAAATCATAACAGAGAAGTTGAGAAGCTACACTTACTGAATGCAACTTTGTTTGTACATTCGGTTTTGCCTCGTAGAAATTCCAACATCTCGAAAACCCTTTTGTATTCATTATCATTGATATGGTTTCACCAAAACGAATAGATTTCTACTTATATGCAGCATAGCCTTTAATAACACCTGAATTTTAGTCATACTCATTCTTTGCACTCTAATTTCACATTAATTAAGGAACATATTATACTAAAATATTATCTAGATCCTAGTACAACATCAAATTGTAGGATAATAGCAAATGATTCAAAGTCTTATGTAACTATAACACAGTAAACATATTTCTTTATGTAACATATATATGTGTATATATATGCACATATATGTTGGATTCAGATAACCAATTCAAATAAATTAATTTCAAATTAGCAAATATTTATTATACACATGACCTAGGAAATCATTTTTCTTGTTTGCTATCAATTTCCAAGTTCAAATATCTAATTGCTTAAAGAGAACAACATCTTTACAGATATTTCCATTCTCATGAAAATAAAGTAAATCAGTATTTTAATAGGTAACTCCATGTCAAAAATGTAATACACATTCAAATGTCACTTTTTTCTCATGTTTCTTCCAAAGTTGAAAAGGAGAAAAACAAATCCATAAATATAATTCACATGCTATAACTAAGAAATACATACTACATAATGTAGAATACATCTTCTTCATTAATTTCTCCATTAAATCCTCCACACTAAATACCATAAAATCACGCCTTTAAGCTTTGATACTTCAAACTTGGACATTAACAATGAAACAAAATGATAAAAAGATATTATAAATAGAGATGATATAACAAAACAAAAAAAAAGGAAAAACTAAAACCAATAAATATGCGTAAATTAAAATGAAAAAGAAATAGTTGTTTACTTAACAAAAAATTAGCCAATGACAACTTATCTCGCAAAAAGAAAAAAAGATCACTAGTCGCATAATGAATGTCATAAATAGCAAAATAATTGAGAAATCAAGCAAATGAAAGAAGGAAATAATTAAACAACACTAATACAAAATTAAAATAAGAAAAAAATGGATAAAGAAAAGAATAAAGAAAAAGTAACCCATGAGACAAGAAAATAATCTTAATGTAATTGTAGTAAAAAAAAATATAAAGGAAAAAAAAAACTAAAATCAATCAATCAATATAAATATTTTTTTTTTCAAATTTGCTTCTATTTTTCCTTTCTTTTTTTTTCTTTTTCTTTTTAATGTTTGTTTTACCAGAAATTTTTCTAAAACTAATCTACTAACTAGTAACTAAAGTTTGACTAATCCATATCTTTGTCATTCCTTTTCATTTTCTATAAAATATTTATTTCAATAAGAAATTCAACCTAAAAATCTTTGTCTTTTAATTTTGTATTTATCTGAAAAAAAAAAAAAAAAAAGAAAAAAAAAAAAAAAAAAACAAAACATTGGCCTTTACTTGGTCAGAAATCGCTTTAAACTAATAGTACCCACAAAACACTTCAGATCATCCTTCTCTTTTGTTTCCCCTTTCTTTTCCCATTTCATTGGTTTTCAAAAAGAGGAAACTGAAATGATCTATAAAGAAAGGAAAAGAGAAATGAAAGGTTTGTTAAAAGAAGAATATATCAAATTCAAACAAAATGAATTAATATTCAAATATTCATCAACAATGGGGATGGCCATGTTAGAAGAAATAAAAAGCAAGAAAAAAAATAGGTGTTCTTTAGAAATCAGGCATAAAACCTGGGTTTTTAAGATCAAAGATTCAAACTTCATAAAAACATGGGATTTTATGAGGAAAAACCATTTTGTATATCTTATCAAAACTAAGAAGCAATAAGCAAGACAATGGTGAGGAAAAGAAAAGTTGAATGTAAGTTTTGGATAAAATGATAAACAAAGCAAGGAAAAATAGATGATCAGTAGTAGTGAATTAAAAAGAACAAAGAAAGAAGTCAGGAGCAAGTGAAAAAGAAAAGAAAGCATGTTACTTTTTCTAGAAATGAGGAAAAAAAAAACTTAAGAAACTACTATCGTAACATACCAAAAGTAAATCTGACATGATAAATTTGGATGTAATAAAATTTCTTTTCTCTTTTTTTGTATTCGAATGACTCTTAATTGTTGGATCAAATCGCTTATCTTATTTAACTCTAAATGACCGTTATGAAATAACTAAAAGGCTTATAGTCACCACCAATTTATTTTAGCTAGATGAGATTTGTTACCTACCGAAGTTCATTTTTTAAGGGTTACGAAACTATCATAAACAAACTCCAAAGTCTAATTATTAAGCAGAGAATCGTATAAAAAACATTCGGGAGTCAGTTGCACACAGAGTAAGACATTTTCTTTTCGTGATGCACGTAAAATGATATCCATTAATCACATGTTATACTAAATCTTGATTAAAATTTATCTTAATTTTTTATAGTTAATTATAATT
The DNA here is from genome assembly GCA_038381835.1 of Adansonia madagascariensis. Lineage (NCBI taxonomy): Eukaryota > Viridiplantae > Streptophyta > Magnoliopsida > Malvales > Malvaceae > Adansonia > Adansonia madagascariensis. The sequence goes on from JBBYHL010006439.1 coordinate 4,195, forward strand.
CTTGCATTTTAGAATATTTAAAATTAATATTATTTTTTGGTTTCAAATAAATCAAGCTTTAATTAATTTCGAAAATCAAAATATTTTCTGTACCCCTCTATAAAGCTTAGAGGATTACGAAAGTTTTATTTCTTGAGAAAATCAAACATTCCTATTTACTTGTTTAAAAATGGTATTCTTTTGTTTAAAATAATCGATAAAGTGACACCATATTCTAGAACCACACCTATGGACTAGTTTAATTTAGGGATGTTGCCTCTAATTTTATTTAAAACTTGTATTATAATTGATAAAGTCGTACTAGTGTTAGTGTAAGCTCTAGAAGCCAATCATTTTCGCTTGTAAGGCATTATCATTTAGTGATTTCGTATAATCAAACATTATATTTATTTAATATTATAAAGGTATTTTTTTTTATCTATAAGGTGTAATTGTATAATTGTTGTAGACAACTTATGTAGATAAAGCCCATGAAACACAGTGAACTTATAAGGAAATTGTCAAGATTTACAATTATTAGATCATTATGCATCAAAATCATGTTTCTAAAAATGTTTCTAGTCATCATATTGTCAAGATAGGGCATTGACAATGCACAAAAACTTACATATTTAAGCCTTTATGCATTTGATGCTTGCAACTAATCTCATGAGTTGAAGTATAGAGATACTTGTGGACATCATATGGGTGTTTGTTATGGTAATAAGTTCACTAGACATGACCCTCTATGAAAGTGTTTATGGAAATACTCTCATGTGTTAGTAGTGTAAGTGATCCTTAAACTTGTGACACCAGGTCATCTTATATGATGAGTGTCATATTTTGATTCCATCATGAATAGGTCCAAAATAGATGAATGCTTATAGTAAGGTGATTTTGGGTATGACATGAATCATATGGTAGTTGAGTGAGTGGTCCAGAATGGTATATGATGAAAGAATATTTATTAGATTAAGATACTGAACAGTAAAGGCTTATGAAAACTATATTGACACTCCCTGCATGTTGGGTGGCCATAATGCATTGCTAGATGCCAATGTCTATTAATATAAATATTCTTAATTAGGCCATTTTATATTTATTGCTAACATGATGGGTGCCTAGTGGATCACAGACATATGGGTGATTAGTGGAAATTAAATTGAGATTAGGTTTATATGTTTAATATAATTGATGGTTACTTAGGCCCAATTTGAATAAGTTCACATCAGTTAGGGGTAAAATTGTAATTTTTCAAAAATTAAAATTTTAAACCTAGACTATATAAACCTATCTTACCGTCCCATATACCTTAAGGAGGGCTTGAAAAAATGACAAATAGGATCAAAATTAAGTGGATTGCGTTTTTCTCTAGAAACCCTAAAAGGTGTTAGCACAATCTTGCTTGTTGTGGAGGAAAATTATTTTCTTTAGTTTCTTCAATTATTAAATCAAGATCTTCTTATGGCAAGGGAAGATTTATTGAAATCTAAGCTGCTAGCATAGCTTTCAACAATAAAGTCTTTTCCTTGTTGAAGGTTTTTGGGTCATCTATATGGATAACCATTAGAGGTTGGACACTTGGACAACTTTGATTTATGACAACTGAGCTCGATATACATGTTCTTGGATCATACAATTGCTGAAAAACTTTTCAAGATTGAGATATGTTTAAATCTTGAATAGTTCTTTAGGTTTTTTTGATCTTAAAGTTTAGTTAAGATCTTGCAAGATGATCCTATTTAGAGAGTCTTGAATTAGTATGTTTGATTTGTTTCCATTGCCATATTCATGCGTTATTTATAAAATTTTTGTAATCTAATTACTTGCTGCTTTGGAACATCCTATAACTAAGTTTTTAAACATAACACCTAAAAAACCCTAAAAGACATGCATCGACATAAAGATTCCCATATGGCCTTAATGGACATGCATTGACATGAAGGTTCTTATACGATCCTAGAATTGATTTTAGGATACTATTACTGAAATAACCCTGAGGGACATGTTTCAACACGAAGGTTCCCATATAATTATAACAGACATATATCGACATGAAGGTCCCTACATGATCCTAAAGACTTGGTTTTAATATAATATGTTACCTAAATACCCTTAGTGGGCATTTTTTGACACAAAGGTTCTCACATGGTCCTAAGGACTCGGTTTTAAGGTAGTATCACCTAAATGGACACATTTTGACATGGAAGTCCTACATGATCTTAAAGACTTGGTTTTAAGGTAGTATTCTTAAATACCTCTAATGGACACGTTTAGACAAAGTTCCTACATGGTCTCCTAGTGATAGAAATCTCTAAAATGACCTTAGGTTATGCAAACTTATCCAAATGATCTTAAAATGCATAGAAAATACTAAATCTTCCCTAGATTATGAAAATAACCTATATGACCCTAAAATGTAAGGTAATTGCTAAATGGTTCCTAAAATGCATGGAAATGTTAGAATGCTACTCAAAAGCATAAAATTTGTAATAGTCCCTAAATCATGGAAAATGACTAAAATGGCCTAAAAATGTATGAAATTGCATAATAGTCCCTAAAACATAAAAAATAACTAAATACCCTAAAAATGTGTGGAATGGCCTAAAAATGTATGAAATTGCATAATAGTCCCTAAAACATAAAAAATAACTAAATGGCCTAAAATGCATGAATTTGCATAATAGTCCCTAAATGCATGACAAAAGACTTGAATGACCTAAAATGCATGAAATTGCTTAATAGTCCTTAAATCATGAAAAATGACTAAATGGCCTAAAAATGCAAGAGATTGCATAAATGGTCCTAAATTATGAAAAATTACTAGGATCACCTTAAATGAAATTGCATAAATGGTCTTAAATCATGGCAAATGATCTTAAAATGTATGGAATGACATGAAGGTCATTAAGCCATGTATGAAATTACAGAACAGTACCTAAGATGCATGAAATTCATAATAAGCTCTAAAAATGGATGAAATAACATAAAATCTTTAAAATGTATGAAGTGAAAAAAAGTTCTTCAATAATAGGAAATGAGTTCAATATCTCTAAAATGCATGAAATGATATGATAATTTCTAAATCATAGAAAATGACTTAGATGTACCTTAATGCGTGGAATGACATAGTAATTTTTAATATACATGAAAACATTGTGGAAAAATAACAAAATGGTCACTTAAGGTTTGTGACATTACAAATGCACCTATAAACATTTTATTTCACCAATAAACATATAAGCATCGTACAATACATGTTTTTCTTAAACATTACAATTAGGATAAACATACCTAGGGTTACCAATACATATGATGATGTTGCCATAATCATAATATATTAATGAAAAATGCTTGGATATGTGAATCATGATAATAACATATGAAAATGTCATAAAATGCATGCAACATAAGTAACATGAAAGATACCAAATATTAGATGGCTAGCAATGGTAAGAACAAGGCAAACAACATGATAGAAACATCTAAAAGTCTTGCAAACTTTTTTTGAAATTTATAAAACAAGTTTTTTAATAGAAAGTTGACTTTTAAGATCAAAGAATATAAAAAATATAACATTTGGAGATCATAGATCAAGATTTGACAATAAACTTGGTTTTTACACCTTTTGCATAAGTCATCACCTAAGCATGAGTCATCACCTAAGCATGGCTTATGATCCTCAAGCTCACATAGAAAGAAAGAGAAAATGTAAAATGAAAAAAGAAATTGAAAGAAAAACAACCTTAGTGGTGAAGCTTGAAGAAAATCCAGCCTTATTTCATTTTTCTCTTTTTCTTCTTTTTTTTTTTTTGCTTTTTTTTAGTTTCTGCCCATGCTCAGCTGAGAACCAACCTTCTCCTCTGTTTTAGACATCAAAGGAGTTTAAAACCTTATTTGGCTGGTTACAACTTATCTTCGCACACTACCACTCATTTTTTGACAACTTACCTATGCTTGCTTACAATAATCCCTCTAAGCCTTAGATGTTCTGATCAAAGCAATTGAAACCTTCTTATCAAGGCATAGTTTCAACTGACTTAAGTACTAGTTGCATGCCCCCAAAGAAAAACCCTCAATCAATATATTGGTTCAATGCAATAAGAGCTTTTATCTTTAACGCAATATAGCACTTGAATTCCAGCTGAACTACAGTAAAATAGTCAAGAATCAATAAACTAGAAGCCATTTAGTTCCTAAGCATAATTAAAGCATTAATATCATTTATTCCAAGCTAATTCAAGCATTTAATGGTGTAGCCTATGTAGACAATTCTCATGCTTATGTTTAATGTGGAAATATTGGTGAAAGACCTCTTTCATGGGTATAAAGTAATCTAACCTATTAGCAAGGTGCAATGTAAGAAAACTTGGGTGAAAAATCTTGTTCATAATGAAAAATGCCATGCAATATTGATACATTTGATGTTTGTATTGATACAATAGCTTTCCAGAACCAAAAAACCTAGAAATCCTGTCATTGTATCGATAGAAAACATAATATGCCCTGTATGGATATAACTGCTACCTTTAGGCTTGAACTGATCAAAACCCGATGATATATTGATTCATTAATGAGATGCAACGATGCATTTTTGTGAATTTCACAAAAATGACATTTTTCTTTTCATGCTAAAGGTTTTAATTGATTAATTTGGTCCATAAGCATTTCTAACCTTCCTTTTTACGTCTAGCGCTATGTCACTTAGTACTTGGTGACACAGCACTTGGCAATCGTCCCTTTTCTTAATTTTTATTATTTTATTTCATTACATTCTAATTAAATCCTGGGATGTTAGATATCGATTAAAGAAAAAAGAAGGGTGCATTTCAATTGAAGTCTCAATTTGAGCACAATTTGCTTGAAAAGAGGCCCAAACAAAATTAGGTGTCACAACATACAGTTTTTTTTGTTTGATCTATTTTAATTTTTCAATAAAAAATCATTGAAAATGAAAGTAAAAAAATAAAAATGATTATCTTATAAACCAAACCCAAAAGAAATAAAAATTAAAAATAATGTGACATATGAATAATAGATGCCTTTCATTGTTTTTGGTCAATTTTTTTCTTCTATCACATCACCTTTTTTTCTACTCTACCAAGCCTTTCATCCTTTCATTTTTCTTTTATTTTTTTTCCAAGTTAAAGAAAGCCAAAACAATAAAATTAAAGGAAAAAAGTCAAAAAAAAAATCATGTGACATGTGAATGGGCTCTTCATCCGGATAAACATTCAAAATTTAAATAAATGCTGTGTAGATATAACTAAAGTATTGATCATGCTATCAAATCCATAAAGTTTTTAATTGATGCAAAACGTCTTTTTAGAATTGCTACTGGCATTTGACATGGACCATATGACTAATCGTCTAATGCTTTTCTTTAAGTAAGCCATGTTGTTTGTTAATGCAATACTAGACTCTTAGTTTTAGTGATTAAAGATCAAACGCTAACAACTCTAACTATAAAAGAAAAAAATATTGTGGAGATTAAAATTCCAAAAGAAATAGGCATAAAATAATAAAGTTGGGAGGTTTAGTGTGATAAGATCATCTTATGTCAAAGCTAGCTTTTAGACAACAAAATACTATTTTCTTGACTTTTTTATTTTTGTTACCAAGTCATATTTTTCATAGCAAAAGTGAAACTCTTTTTTTACCCATTTGATATTACAATTGTGGTTAAATGCACATTTTGGCCTCAAAATCTATGCCCACCATAATGTTAAACCGTCTTATTTAAAGAAAAATGACAATGTATAATTTTTTATTATTATTTTAGTCTACCTATTTAGACAAAATTATGAAAAAAATTACATCGCAAACCACGATGTCATTTTTTTTTGAAATAATAACAATGTCAAGTTAAAAATAGAACATATAGATATCTACGATATAAATTTGTATTATTACAAGTAGAACTATTCATTAGCTAGGCAAGTAGGCTCTACCACTTGGCTTAAGTTTTGGACATAAATATTTATAATTTAGGTTAGTCCAACCAAAATTATAATTTAATAATAAAAATATTTTTAATAAATTTAATTATAAAAATATATAAATATTTTTAATTAATATTAGAACAATAATTCAAGCTTTTGGACCAAGTTGGTCCCAATTCAAACCTAGCAAAAAATCTAAAAGCTTTCTAAATCACTACTTGACTAATAAACATTTTTAATTACGAGATTTATTCATAACATTTTCTTGCCGGGGCCTCCTTTGATTTTAGCTCTAGTCATCAAAACCATCCCGTTTATAAGTTAAGAATTTGGAGATATTAAAATGTAAATTAATTTATTTGATATAAATAAAAATGTTAAAATTTACATTAAAATTTTTATATTCATAATTAATTTTATATTAATATTAAATAATAGATTTTATAATAATTTGATACAATTTACAAATTAAACAAGTTTTACATGTTAATACCAAATTTAATCAATATACATTTTATTAGTTTTATTAATTTTTAAAATGTATGATTGTATATTCAAAATAAATAAAAAAAACAAATATCATGTGTTAAGAAATACTAGTTAATAATGAGTCAATTGATACAATTCAATAAATAAAATTACTTCAAAAATAAAATAATAATAATAATAATAATAATAATAATAATAATAATAATAATAATAAAATTTTTAAAAATTAAACGTTTAATTAGGCTTCAATTTCATTGTGCCAGCTAACTATCAATATATATATATCGTGCCAACTACTTGAGTTAAATGGTAGAATACTAAAACCTAAACTCAATTTGATGCTACATAAATCAATGTTGAGTAATTAGCCAATTTAGAATTGTTATTTTATTATTCTTTTTTTTTTTCAATTTTTTTTTGAGAACAAAAGAAAAAAATAAAATGTATGTATTAACAGAGAAAATACTTAGTTTGAAAATTTTGTTAAAAGTTAAACTATGTTAGGTCACTGGAAAGTTTTCATGCTCTATATTCCAAAAACAAATAAATAAATAATAAAACAAGTTGGAAATAAAAAAAAAAAATGGAAATAGTACAGGATTTGCGTACAACCAACTTTGGGTGAGCGTAAGCCCGGCCTTGGAAGGGAGCTCTGAAATGAATGAAGCGCCGCCATTTTCCTCATACTTCAAAAGAAAAAATAATAAAAGAACTAAACTGGCCCATGCAGGTCTCGAACCTGCGACCTTGGCGTTATTAGCACGACGCTCTAACCAACTGAGCTAATAGGCCTTTGCTTTTTTAGTTATTATCATATTAAAGGATCTGCTTTGACTCGATATTGCGCTTCTAATTTCGAGAGCGTAATTTTCTTATTTTATTAAAAAAATGTGTGAGTGATTAACTTTTTATATTTAATTTTCTAATGCTCAAGGTTTCATGCGGAATAAGTTAATCTTCCAAATTCGAAAGGTCATTTACTTCATGTGAGACGTATTATGTAATTTATATTATATAGAAATAAATATATAATGTTATAGTATATTATACTGTAAATTATAAAAAATATATTTCATTTTTTATGTTTTAAAATTTAATAAAAGATAAAAATAAAATTATTTAATTCAAATTAAATAAAAATAACATTTTTTTATTTTTTTTAAAAAAATAATATTGATGATTTTATACTATTCATTTACAATTATTAATTGATCTAGACATAATTTAATATTAAAATTTTATATTAAATCAGACTTGATAAATAATGTATATCATACATAAACTCGATTTAAATCCATTCAAAACCTGATTAATGGGTACCTTTGATAGCATATAAATAACCATGAAATCTTCATAATAGTCAAAATGTTTTTTACTGATTTTTTTTATATATTTCATTCACACAACAAGCACAAATAGCCTCAATTAACATGCAAATAGAAGTATTTATTGACTTTACAAATCCGTATCCAACGCTTATTATAAATTCAGATATTACGGGGGACTCAGTAATCCCAAAAGGTTATCCTGAAAAGTAAATGCAAACAGAAGCATTTGCATCAGACAATCGAGAAGACCTTATTATAGAATCTCAAAATAGGTCACAAATATAACTTCAATCGAGAATAAAAACCCTCATGATCCGTCGACAATGCAGTGCCGTTTCTGATTTGTCTCCCATG
>JBBYHL010006450.1:0-12286 GCA_038381835.1 Adansonia madagascariensis
CGAATCACCGAACACCTGTAATGTCTTGACATTCTTCTTAATGGCTACTTAAAGCCCCATGATACAAGCTTCATATTTTGCGATATTATTTATTCAGTTAAAATTTAGCCTCGCTGTGAATAGGTAATGACTCCTATTGGGTTACATCAATATTACCCCAATTCCATGTCTTAGAGCATTTGATTCTCCATCAAAATACACATTCTAAGATCAATCTTGATTTAAGGCATTTTCATCTTCAAAAATGCACATTAGATCTTCATCTAGGAAGTCAAAACTTAAGGGTTCATAATCAACTATCTCTCGACTTACCAAAAAGTCAGCTATTGCACTGCCTTTGATGTCCTTTTGTCTGACATAGGCAATGTCGTATTCAAAAAGTAAGACTTGCCATCTAGCTAGCCTTCCTGATAGTGCAGGGGTTTCATATAGATACTTGATAGGATCAAGCCTTGCAATCAACCATGTTGTGTGATACAACATGTACTGCTCGAGTCTTTTGGCTGTCTACACCAAAGCACAGCACAACTTTTTAACTATGAAGTAGTTGCACTCGCATTTCGTGAACTTTTTGCTTAAGTAGTAGATTGCTTGTTCCTTATTTCCTGACTTATCATGTTGCTCTAATACACAACCCATAGATTTATTGCAGACTGCCAAGCAAAGGATTAAAGGTTGACTAGGCACATGTGGTACCAACACTGGCAGGCTTAACAGATAATGTTTGACTTTATCAAAGGCTTCTTGACATGCCTCATTCCATTCTCCCAGATTTTGTTTGCGAAAGAGTCAAAAGATGGGGTCGCATTTGTTAGTGAGCTGGGATATGAATCTAGCAATGTAGTTTAGTCTTCCCAAAAAGCTTCACACTTCTTTTTGGGTTTAAGGTGGTGGCATATCTTAAATGGCTTTGACTTTGTCTGGGTAACTTTAATCCCTTTTTCACTGACTATAAAGCCTAAAAGCTTACCCAAAGTGACTCCAAAGGTACACATGGCAAGATTTAATTTGAGTTAAAATTTTCATAGTTGTTCAAAAAGGTTTTGAAGGTCTGTGACATGCTTACCCTCTTTCATTGACTTGGCAATCATGTCGTCCATGTAGACCTTAATTTCTTTGTGCATAATGTCATGGAACTGGGCTACCATGGCCCATTAATATGTTGCCTCGACGTTTTTGAATTCGAAAGGCATGACATTATAGCAAAATGTCCCCTACATGGTTACGGAAGTTATTTTCTCCATGTCTTTGGCTAAGTTGTCTACCAGAGTGTCAATGTGGGGTAACAGGATGTTGTCTTTGGGACTAGCTCGATTCGGATCCTGATAATCAATGCATATTCATACTTTACCGTCTTTCTTTGGGACTGGGACTATATTGGCAACCTATTCTGGATATTTGGCTACTTTGATAAACCTTGCATCAAATTACTTTTTGACCTCCTCTTTAATTTTTATGAGCAATTCTAGCTTCATCCTCCTTAACTTTTGCCAGATTAGTTTGCATCTATGCTTGATGGGAAGCTTGTGGACCACTATATCAGTGTCTAGTCCTAGCATGTCTTGATATGACCAAGTGAATACATCCCGATATCAGCTTAGTCCTAGTTGTCGACTTTATTGAGGTTTCGATTTTAACTTTATTTTACTCTTTTTGAGTGCCTAGATTTATAAGTTATGTTGGGTCTTCATAGGGCATGATCTGCTTCTCCTCTTGCTCAACCAATCTTTAAAGGTTTAGTGGTATGGAATCTCTTCGAAATCTTTTTCAAGATCAACTTCACTATACCTAGATTTATAACTTATGTTAGGTCTTCATGGGGTATGATCTGCTTATCCTCTTACTCAACTAATCTTTAGAGGTCCAGTGGTATGGAGCTCTCTTCAAAATATTTTTCAGGATCAACTGCACTAGTGCAAATTAACTATTCAAAATCGATCTTTAGCAACTTATTAGACACATCCATGCCATTATTGTCAGAACACCTAAAAGGGTGAAGAAATAAACATTGTAAAAGGCACACACACAACCAAAGGATTCAAATAAAAATAGAGATAAAAGAGTAATGGAGACAAAAAGGTTGAAAAGTGATATAGGCACACAACATGGAATGATATATGCAAAAGTCATTTCATTGATAATGTTTAACAAAAGTATCCATCACATAAGACACCTACCCATCTTTAGGCAAGGGTAAGTAGGTTTTCCTTTCTTGACATTACATAAAAGGGACAGGAAAAGTGTAGGGGTTTTCGTCATGACCCCATCATCAAAATCAGGTCTTAGTGGAAGGACACGCATTTTATGGCTTAGTATCTTAGAGATAGAGGTTGTGAAGTGCTCTGTTTAAGATGACCAAGACATCTTTAGCCTTTTGCTCTTCTGGTTAGTTTAGATCGATTCATCTTCTCAAAGGAAATATCTCAAGGAAAGATGAGAACATTGTTGGCTTCGATTCCCCCTCTCGACCCAATGATCGAGTTACCCTCTGGTTACAAATCATTATTTCCTGCTGCTTTCTTGACTGCACATTAGCCTTGAATCCTAAGCCTCTTTTGTTGACTTGAGTGGTGACCTATAAGGCTTAGGCCATCCCTTGCAGATTCTTGCCAAGCCTTTTTTTAGCACAAGAATCTTTGCCAATGTCATTTTTAAACTCGAGTAGGTACTCATTGATAGGTGGGGTTCAACTATTGGCAATCTTTCTCCCATAAATATTGCATTAACAAACTCAAAAGATTAAAAAGATGACTCTGGTACATTTTCCTTGGGCTCTATGTAGATTTTTTTAGTGAAAATAGTGGCAATCATTTCTTCTTTAGCCTCGATGGTGACTACTTTGTCATCTATCACAAATTTAAGCTTTTGATAGAGAGAAGATGGGATACCTCGATGAAGTGTATCCATGGCCTTCCTAATAGGTAGTTGTAAAATGGATTATTATGCATAACTTGCAAGTTAACTTCATATGTACATGGGCCTATCTGAAGCTGGATTATGATATTTCTAATTACTCCATGACATGTTCCATCAAAAGCTTGGATTATGGTGCTGCTACACTTGATATTGGACTGATTAATAAGGAGTTTGCTTAATGTAGTCATGGGTATAACATTAAGGGCTGACCCATTGTCTATGAGTACTTTGGGCAAAATACGTCCCTTGCAATAGGAAGTGATATGCAAAGTTTTATAACTGCCCCTACCTCCGGGTGGGATCTTATCATCAATGAAGGAGATATAATTATCGGTCATGATATTGTTCACTAGCCATCCAATTTATCCACGAAGATGTCCGGTGGCATATATGCTTCATTTAACACCTTCAGTAATGCATTTTGGTGAACCTTTGAATTAAGAAGCAGCGATAGCAAAGAAATCTTTGCAGGTTATTTGCTTAACTGGTCTACAATGTAGTATTCACTGTGCTTGATGAACTTGAAAAATTCTGTGGCTTCTCTGTCATTCACTACTTCCTTAATATTTTTGGGCTCAAAATTCTTTACTTAGGCCTGATGGTACTGGTGCTTGGAGATGTATCAACCTTTTGTTTTTCTTGAGCTAGGGGAATGTAACACCTACTGCTACGGGTTAGGTGACTAACTCCTAACAGTTTTATTGCAGTAGTTACAGGAGTTAGTTCCCTGATCATCACTACCAGATTCTTATACTTCCATAGGATAGCTTTATTACTCTTATATGGGAATGGTTTAGGTACCTTAATAAGTAACTTCAATGTAGGTGTCAAAAAATTGACCTTAGTGACTTGCCATAAAAAATGAGGGGTCAGTTTCTTCTATAAGGCGGCTACATGGTTTTGTCTCCTATCATGTTAAAGATTCAACATCAGGTGTGGTTTCATGATAGAATTCTATCTGGCCTTCATTTATCATTCTTTGAACCATGGACCTAAACTCCTTGCATGTTTGTAGGGTATGAACTACAAGTATGTGGAAGTCACAGAAGTTGTTAAGATTATTTTCTAATTTTTTTGTTGCATCGAGCAATCTGACCTGAATCAATGCCTGCCAGACCAAGAACATTGGCATCCTTACATCCTCTATGCTTGTCTTCATTTCATATTTGTTTTTAATGCTGATCATGTTTGCAGCTGGTTCAGTATGGTTTGGTAAAGGATTGGCGGCAACATTTGGTCCCTGGTTCATCTCGAACTGCAAGACTTTTGAGTTAATTAGATTTTGCACATTTTGTTTAAAAGATATGCAGTTCTCGATGTCATGCCCCATTGCCCTAACAGGGTATTCACAGTAGGCATTAGGGTTGTAACATTACGGGTATGGTGGCTTATTTTCTAGGACATAGATTGGGGCCACTAAATGATTTTGGAGCAAGGTTTGGTAAAGTTCCTTTTAGGTCATAGGGATGGGATCAAAATGTTATCTTTGTTGATTTGCACCTTGATTGCTAGGTGCATTATTGGTTCTTTGATTGGTATTTTGGTGAACTTGTGAAGGGTAGCTTTATGATGGGTTTGATGGGATTTCCAAAGATAGGTTATAGGTTATGGCATGAATTAGCTAAAGGGGTATTATGATAGGGTGAGAATCTAACGTGCTTGGGTAGTGGGGTCAGGTATTTGACATCGTTTTGGCTGAGACAAGCTAGCATAACTTATGGCATTGGCCTCTCATTCCTTTTTCTTACTGGCAATAAGCTTCTTGTTCGATCCATATGCTTCCCTGGTAGACATTCTACAACTCTTAATGGTTGCATCAATCATTTCTCCAAAGAGGACTAGGTCTGTGAATTTCTTGGTGGCATTTCCTATAAACTTCTCGTAATAATGAGTACATAAGGTGTGAATAAAAGTGACTATCATCTTTTTTCTGTAAGGGGAGATTGTACTAGGGCTACTTCTTCTCTTCACCTTTGGGCATACTGCTTGAAACTTTCAATGGACCTTTTCTCAAAATTCATTAGGGAAAGTCAGTCCAATGCCCAATTTGACACGTGCTAGTAATGATTTAGAAATGCCTTAGCCAAGTCAGCCCATGATTGGATTTTTCCATTGTCTAGCTTAATATACCACCGAGCTGCTGCCCTAGTGAGGTTATGCTAGAAGTAGTGGATTAGTTGCTTTTTATCTTTCTCGTACCCAGCCATCTTTCGTAGGTACACTTGGATGTGGACAGAAAGGTTAGTGGTTCCATTGAATTTTTCAAATTTTAGGGCCTTAAACTTCGGGATGACAAGTTTAGACACCAAAGACAATGATTACGTGTCAAGGGCTCTGAACTTGCCACTCTCGTCGATAGTTCAGAGGCATTTTTCTAGTAACTAGAATTTGTTCATTTTTTTACAGTCATGGTGGACTTTTGACCTTTTGTTTTCTTTGGTTCCTTATGATCAAGGGTTATCAAATCAGTTTATGAAACTCCTATGTTAACCCCTTGAGTACCAGGAATGAATTGACCTATCGCAATGGGATTTAGGTATATGACTGGTAGAGCCTGAGTAGCAGGCGTAGGAGCAGGCCATTGTTCTTGTCTAGTTTCCCCTTGAGGGGGTTCTGGATTATTGGTAAGGGGACTTTTAGTGTTGGGATGATTATCCCTTGTTTTAGCAATGCTGGCTTGCCCTTTTTCTTTCATGGAGGTTGTCATTAGTTCCTATAAGTCTCACAATTTGAGTTAACATTTTGCTTTGCTGACAGAGCATCTGGACCTATGATTCCTTAACCATTAACTTAAGTCGCTCAATACGAGCTTCATGATCACTCTCCATGATTTGTTTACGACATCGTGTGTTGTAGTAATGCGGGATGCTAAGTTTCGTTTTCCTGATTGACCTCGAAATCCCTTGCACTTTTATGGCCTAATTCCCGTATTAGACTTTCACTTAAAAATGTATTTATTGATGAGTATTTATGATGCAATGATGAGTTTAGATAATGAATGATTGATGTAAGTGTATAAAATAAAATAGTAAAATTAAATGTGCATATGTATTTAAGACAATTAATTCCTGTAATAGCTTCATCAATAACATCATTCATAGGGCCACAAAAAGGTTTTTTCTTGCAACATGATTACATCTGAAAATATCTAACGTGATTGCATTATGTAATCACATGATCAAGAAAGCAAAAAAGTTGCTGCTCATGATCTCCGACAGGTACAATGTCTCACCTTATGGACCAAGCTACCTTAATCATGTCATCCGCCTTTTGTTGAGCCATTTAAACTTGTTTAGTAAGGTGTTGATGTTGTACTTGGTAGTTTAGACATGCTTAGTCAATTGTTGCTTGCCAATCTAGTTTGCATTGCTCGAAAGCCTTTGTTAGTTCATTGATATGACCTTGATGAATCTCAATAGACTACTCTAACTCCTAGATTCTATGGGTGAAGACTTCATTTTCAACCCCAGTAGCTCTCGCATCTCGTATTTGGGTCTGAGTATTTGCTTTCTTTGTTGGTAGGTGAAGGCAAGAGCATGTGCCCTAGTGAATTTTTCTTTGCTAGTTTTGACTTCCTTCTTTTGCTGATTCAGCTCGTGATTAAGAGTGGTAACTTCTGCTTCCTATTCAACTAATGTCTTGCCAACACGTTGGGATTTATTAGCTTTTCAGAGCACCACATAATCCTTGGTTAAGCATTTGAGGTTATCTTTAAGGTGATCCCTTTCTTTGATGACTTGATCTATTTCATCACTCCTAAGATAGATATCCATCTCTAGCTAGCTTTTTTCCTCCTTAAGTTGAGGGATTTCTGTGACAAAGGATGCCTTTTCTCATTCAAACTCCTTTTTAAGTAGCTCGATCTCAAAAGGTGACTCTTCTATTAGGATTTGTAGTATCCCAGAGTTGGGTGGTGGAAATGGGTCATTGATACGATAGAGTCTCCATTCTTTATATCCAAGCATGGTGATGCTTCCTTTCCAATATCTTTTCATATAATGGATCTTCTTCCAAGCTTGGAAAGCTAACTAGACTTTTGCTTTATAATTGGGCTCTCTATATTCAAAACCCAATGTCCTAAGTCTTCGAAGAACGAGATGAATTATGGGCACTTAAATTGAGCAATACCAATAAAGGAGCATAACTGGTACTCCTTATAATCCTAGGAGTGATACACAAGTGTAGTCTGCACATCTATACACAATCGACTGAGGAAACACCCATAGGGCTCTTTACGTGACTTCTTCCTCCTTAATGTTTCATAATTCCTTAACCCAATGCTTTTGTCTTATTTTAATGACATTCTTCCTCTAATGCTGTGGAAAAAAGACTAATTTTGAAGAAGAAACTTTGCCTGGCTCTCATTTTCCTAACACATAGATGACCTATGAGCCATATCTGGAGCAATGGGGCACACCCAATAAACTTTCCTATTCTCGTTCTTTATAAAAGATGAGGGCACGGATGGTTTAGGCAATGATGGCAAAAGCAGGGTTGATGTTACAAGATAGGGAAGAAAAGAAATCATGATTGCCGTCTCTACATAACCCAAAGTTTTCAGGAATATAACGAGCCCATAGATTGCTAGAGCGTAGACATCTTGAGCTTTCTTTTGATCAGAATGATTTACCATGGTCTCTTTCAAGCTGGCCCAAGATATGCATTTGCTGCTCCCTTTTACTTTGACATGACTATCAATCAATGCTTCTGTGGCCCTAAGAACTTGCCTCAACCTTTTCTTGAACGTATGAGGCGTTAGTGCCTTGCAATAAATCTAGTCTGGCTTGGCCCTTTTTATGTTGAGCAGAGCTATGTACTCATCAATGGTAAGGACTAAATCTTATTGGTTAAAGGTGAAACATTGGTAGGCGAGATTCCAGAATGTGCCATTGCTTACAGCAAGCCATCATCCAACTGAACTCAAAGTAAGAGAGCTATATCCATATACTTTTTAGTGAAGGTTTCTTTCTCGTTGTTGTCCCAACTATCCCAAATGTGCTTTAGTTCCCAATAATCATTCTGACAAAATAGATCTTGACTTCTTCATGCATTTTTTAGACATAATCAAGCTTTAAGATATCTCCGTCTTTACGCTGGTGACCTTCTGACCATGTTTTAATGTTTTCAAAGGACTTGATAGTGGAGATGAGCTGTTACTCCATAAATGATGCCCCTTATTGAACACTGAACCATAACAATTACCCCAGAATGATGATAATCAATATAGTTATGATAAGATGATGTATGTGCCAAGGCACAAAATAAAAAGAAAACGAGTTAGTGAAACGTATAAAAGACAAATGTAAGGAATTAAAGAATTTAAGAACATCAAAAAAAATTCATAACATGTCTGAACCAAGGTGATGAGAAAAGAAATGGGCAGCGTATCAACATGCCCGGATACAACTTGCCCCTCATAAGGTGATAAAATAATCGACTGATAATAATATTCCCTTATCACCATTAGTGCGGATACACGTTAAGCCATGACTCAAATAGCATAACGGTTTACAGCATAAGACATTGTGAATGATGATTTTTGTTCACTATCACTAATTTAGACAAAGGTTAGCCATCATTCGGGTAGCACAATGACATGACTTGATAAATGATAAAAAAATACAGATGCGGGTGACAATTGTACACTCATTATCACCTATGTATTTATGGTAATTGAGAGTAAAGGTTAGGAATGTTTCCCTAAGTGACCATGTTCTCTAGGTGTTCTAGCAATGTTAGAGTATGGTTTGACATGGTTTAGCTCGTAAGACTCACTATATGAGGTTTAAGTTTATGCCTAAATAAGTATCCAAATTACTCTTCTGTCATGTAAGAACAGTCGAGGCACCCCGATCCTAAGCCCATCATGGGTTCGGCAAAATAGGTTCAATCTGGTGGATGTATTTCTTTATGCAAATACGAAGGGTTACTCATGGGAGACATAAGTAATTTACATCTAAGAAGTTATTACTATGCCTATGCAGAGGGTTACTCACGAAGACGGATAGCTTATTTCCTCCTACTGATTGGGTTATAACCTCATAATAGAGTTTGGCAAGACTCTAATGCACATGCAAGTGCGTGGTGTGTAATGGGGAAATGATCAAACCTTTTTGCTTACTCTCGTATTACCATTTTTATTAAACTGATGATTATTCGAAAATAAGACAATCCTGACAATCATATCAAACAAAAGATTAGTTAAGAAAATAAAAAAAAGGTCATAGTTAAATAGTGATCAAAGATCGAAGGAACCGTGAACCTAGTAAGACACGACTAGTTATTGGCCTAACTCTTTATACAGTCTTCAGTGAAGTCGCCAAGCTATCGCAACATACCCTAGGGTGGATCCTCATGGATCTATGGGTTTATACGACTTAAAATATTTTTCTGACTAAGAAATGTCTTTTTGACCGAGACTTTTCCTTTGCAACATAATGAGAATGAGAAAGTATGGATTCTCGACTCATGATACAGTGAGGGGGACTATAAGACGAATCATTCATCTTATTGGTCTCGAATGACCATCATAAAGTGGCTAACGCTTGGAGTTGCCACCAATCATTTTGGGCTAGGCATGGTCGGATGCTTATTGAAACCTATGTCTTGAGTTACAAAACTTGAAATAACGATCCTGTGGTCTACGTGATACAAAGATTTGCCATTTGAGTTCAGGAGTTGGTTAAGCACAATAGGGCACAAACCTCTTCATGACACCTAAAATCGGTACCTTACTAGTTATATCATATCTTAGTTTTGGTTCTTTCAAACTTATTACTATTTTGATATAACCCTCTTTTAATGCATGAATTTTATAAAAATACAAATCTAGGTTTTGATGAAAAGATTTACTCTCATATGCACCCCGGATAGATGGGGAATATAGAAATTTTTATTAGAAATGACCTTTGGATTTTACTTCGAAAATGAAATATTCTATTTTGGGCACTAGAGAGATACCCACGCGGAATATCACCATTAATTTTACTTGAAATGATTTGAAAATATGAATGCAAATAATCATCACAAAGAAATCACGTTAGTAAGGCAACGAATAAAGTAACATAACATGAACCATTCAATGTAATGATAAAAAAAGGGATGGACTATTGAAATTTATCTCGCAATTGGCATCGATTATCTGGGAATAATCGAATCAACAATTTTTTAGATGGATCTTGGTTCCTTGATTGAATGAGGTTTTTTTTAAATAAAAATGGGATTGACTCTTGGCACGTTCATGGAATCCAAGAAGAAGAAAAATTTAATTGTAGTTGAAAGACAGGGTTGTAATATTCCTTCGAAAAGATAAGGTTGGAGTATCCCTGAGGATAACAAATAATTTTGACCAAGGAAGATTTTTAAACCTTAACAATTTTGAAAAGTAGGGTTGGAGTGTAGACATCTAATTTCATCCGGGCTGTCTATTCCCGAAAGTCCGAAGTATCCGAGAACGAAAATGTAGTGGCCACTCTGATAGAGGTCAACTTCCACTAGAACGGTTTCATATTTTTGTAGTTTTAATCAGTCATATGTAAATACCTATATACATACATGATGGAAAAATCCAGTTTCTCGGGTTAAAAAAATAAATCCGTAAAGGAAAAATTTTTGTTTCTGAACAAGTTCTTGACAAATTTTGGAAATTACCTCTGCGGATGATCTCACGGTTAATTTTTCTATTTTTAGGAATTTTTTGAGATTTTTTTGAAAACTCAGGAAATTGGTAGTCCGATATTTTTACCGATACTGGTGTGGTTTTATACCAATTCTCACCCGAAAGAATGATAAATATTCAAGGACAAATATGTATTGGCATTTTCTACCATGAACTGTCAAACTGTAAATTTTATAAATTAATTTTGAATTTTGTAGTCTTATGAATATCATGCTCGTGAATTTTACTTTTAGTTCTTGTTGATCTATTTTTAAAATTTTACAAGTTCATTTTCTTCACCTTAGAAATTAATATTTTGAATAATATGTGGTCTTGAATTTGCTTTACTTCAGTGTTAATGAAATTTCATAATTTTTTTTGGTATTGAAATATAAGTTTTTCTTTACTTGAAAAATTTTCAGTGGAATCCTCTCGAGTTCCAAACATCAAAATTCATCCAATATTATTGTTTGATTCAAATTAAATTAGTTTTGGAAAATTCATTTATTTTTATGAGTTTTGAATTTTTTTTCTTTAAATTCCCATGTTTCCTAAATATGGAGTTTTCTACTCTGTAAATATTTTCGGGGTGATTTTTCTTGGTTTATGATTTTTAAAATTTATCAAATATTATTTTTTGATTCACTTTAATTCAATTTTCAAATTTTCATTTATTTTCATGAGTTTCGATTTTTTTTGAAATTTTTTTGTTTCCAAAATATAAAATTTTCTACTCCATAAATGTTTTCAGGGTGATTTTTCTTGGTTTATGATTTTTAAAATTTATCAAATATTATTATTTGATTCACCTTAATTCAGTTTTCAAAAATTCATTTATTTTCACAAGTTTTGATTTTTTTCTTAAACTTCCCCCATTTTTGAAAAATCAAGTTTTATATTCCATAAATGTTTTTGGGGAAAATTTTTTTGGTTTAAAATTTTAAAATTCATCTAATATTATCATTTAACTCCCAGTAAAACAGTTTTGAAAATTGTAATTTATTTCATGGGTTTTGAATTTTTTTCATATATATCAATTTTCTTACACTAAGGCATTTCTCATAAAATTTTATGAGTTTTTAACTTCCAATCAAGATCTTTTGCACCATTTCACTTCTAAAATTTTGTCTATGATCAATTAACATTAATTCTATTTTTATTTTGATTTTTGGAAATTTTATTTTATTTAATTTTATTTATTTTTTTCAACTAGTTACATGCTAACTAGCTTGTTTCCTCATCTAATTACTTTCTAACCAAGTTGGTTACATCCCAATTACCCATTCCATGAGTTGATAAACCTCATCATGAGCTTGATAATGGAGTGGCTTGTAAGAAAAGTTAGGCATGGGCTTATGACAACATTTATGGTTATCCAACCTAACAAGCCATCCACACATCAAATAAACAAAAAAAAAAGAAAAAAACAAAGAGGGCATTCAACCACTCCATGGGGCAGCAATATTATCGTTCCCTCCTCCATAAATAGAGGGCTTTTTTTTTCCATGAAGAGACTTTTGGGAAAAGAAAGAAAAAAATTAGAGTGAGAAAGAAAAAAATAAAAAAAAAAGATAAATTCTTGCCCTTTTTATTTTTAACCAAGGTAATCACCTTCTTTTTTCCTATTTCTTGCTAGTTTCATGGTCATTTTGTTGTAATATCACATGTATATATGTTGTCTTGCTTGATTTGTGGTAACTTGGTTGTTATATG
>JBBYHL010006483.1:0-12284 GCA_038381835.1 Adansonia madagascariensis
TGTATTCTGGTTGGGCCGTTCAGGCCCACTAAATGATTTTTCCAAATTTTTTAAACTTTTTTTTTAAAAAAAGTTCAGGAAATTCACTTTCTGGAAAGGTATTATTTGTAATTTTTTGATACCAAATGGGTCTGAAATGATTTTTTAAATTTTGATACACCTTGTTTCTCGTATGCTTTGCCAGTAGTGAAATTAATCCAAATTTGAAAGTTTGTTCCCCCGGACAGTGACGTTTTGGGACATTGGGAATATTTTTAGATTGACCCTTGTGGAGTTACCTTTCTAACAGTATCTTGTCCACCCTTGAAAGCCTTTAAACCAATTTAGAATAAATTCAGGAAGCAGGATAGCATGATGCTATCCCCTATTTATGGTTATGGTTGAAATTGAGTTGTCTTCTCGAATTTCGTCTCAAGACATTCGAATGTCTCTGTATCACCCCGATCAGACTCAAGAACATGCTTTGACCTCCCATTGGCTCATATCAAGGTACAAACACATTTTACATCTTTACCATCCTTATTCACAATAATTTTTTTTGCCAAAAATTGTTGAAAGGCACACATTCCCTAAATCACAAGGTTTTGCTAACTTAAGTTTTCCAACTTGACTTCTCTAAAGAGTGTCAGATGTGTCACTTTTGGGGACACACCAACCCCACCCTTTCGAGGGGATACTTCACCCCCGTTTTTCAAAATTGTTGAGATTGAAAAAAAACCTTCCTTTGCCAAAATGATTTATCATCCATGGGGATACTCCAACCCTATCTTTCAACTATAGATAATTTTTCTCTTTCCCGCACTTCCATGAATATGTCAAACAAATCTCGTTTAATCAAGAAATGCAGATGTATCTCCAAATTGTCGATTCAGTTGTTCCCAGATAATCGATGCTAATTGCGAGATAAATTCCAATAGTCCATCCATTTTCTTTATCATTGCATTGAATGATCCATGCTATGTTACTTCATTTATTGCCTTACTAACATGATTTATTTGTGATGATTATATGCATTCATGTTTTCAAAACATTTCAAATAAAACTAAAGGTAATATTCCACGTGGGTATTTCTCCAGTGCCCAAAGTAGAATATTCCATTTTTCAAAGAAAAATCTAGAGGCTATTTTTATTGAAAATCTCAATATTCCCCATCCTTCCGGGACATATTTGAGATTAACTCTTTTTCTTCAAAACCTGGATTTGTATTTTTATAAGATTCATGCATTAAAAGAGGGTTATATTGAAATAGTGATGAGTAAGATCGAAAGAATTAAAACCAAGATAAGACATAGCTAGTAAGGTACCGATTTTGGGCGTCGCGAAGAGGTTTGTACCTCATCGTGCATAACCAACTCCCAAACCCAAACGGCAAATCTTTGTATTACGTAGACCACGAGATCGATGTTTTGAGTTTCGTAGCTCAAAACATAGGTTTTAATAGGCACCCGGTCATGCCTAGCCCAGAATTATCGGTGGTGACTCCAAGCGTTGACCATTTCATGATGGTCATCTGAGGCTAACAAGATGAGCGATTCATCTTATGGTTCCCCTCACTGTATTATAAGTCAAGAATCTAGACATTCACGTTCTCATCACGTCACGAAGGAAAAGTCTCGATTAAGAAGACATTCCAAGTCAGAAAAATATTTTAAGTTGTACGCACCCATAGATCCGAGAGGATCTACCCTGAGGTATGTCACGACAGCTTGGTGACTCCACTGGGGATAGTATAGAGAGTTAGGCCAATAACTAACCGTGTCTTGCTAGGTTCCTAGTTCTCTCAATCTTCGATCATTATTTAACCATGACCCTTTTTTTATACGCAACCATAGATTCGAAGGATCCACCTCGGGGTATGTCACGATAATTTTTAATCATATGTGCTCAACCGTAATCTCCCTTTTTATTTATTCTATCAAAATTAAACAAATATCAATATAAAATGTATCTAGGAATTCCTATCAGTACTAGCTTGAATTCATAACCAATTCAAGGCAAAAATCATTTGTAAAGAAAAAATTCTATAAAACCACTTGACTTCATAAATAATCTCTAATTTGACTCCATTTTTAATATTTTTTTATCAATTTTGACTTCATTTAAATGAAATCAAAAAAGTAGCACACTTAAACTAAATTGAAGAAAATCATAATTTCAAAAACAACATTAAAGATCAACTTTATTTAATTAAAACTTGGAAGCTTTAGTGTGAGCACTAGGGACCTTACATAGGACATTGCTAGACATATTCACACACAACATGACTTCGAGAATTAATTCTGAGGCATCCAAATGCCTCAGAATAATGACCTTCAAACTTAGAAAGTACCAAAATAGTGACAAATTTGACCTTCCAAACTCTTCAAATTTATTCTAGATTATTCCTATCACATAAAATCACCAAATCAAATTCTAATAAATGTTGACTCACTATATTTCAACCTAAAAAATTTAAAAAAGCTAGAAAATCATTTTGGTTGTCACATGAATTTTTAATTAGACATTACTACATTGCACAATACATTTTGCCCAACTAGCTTTTTGGAATTTCTTCTTGATTTGTCCGAATACCCACCAAACAAGTTATACATGCTTGAAAAACTTATTCATTCTACATTTATCAAAAAATTTGATAACATTACACAAAAATGATTATCATCATCAAAATCTATTTGTAATACTGGTCAGGTGCTGAAATAAAAGCCATACAAATGGCTCATGTTTTGGGATATTACTGTAGTCATTTGATGATGAAATTGGACATTCAATAGCCTATTACATAACCTAATCAATGAGGATTATGGGAAAAATACTAATAAAAATTAGTAAGCCCTATTATCTAATCAAAGTATATCTTTTTTTGACACTACCACGCTAGATTGCAATAATAGCTTTGACACGACTCATGATCATGAAGCCTTTTTTCACATTTTTAAATGTTTTTGGATGCTTGAATGTCCAATAACAAGACTAAACAGAATCTACAAAATGTCATATATGAGGAATCAATAAACACTCCTAAGTGCCAAGACCTAGAAACATGTTTTTCAACATTGGTGATATGCTTCAGAGTCATAGAATGTCTCCGATTTTATTGCTTTTATTCACTATTATTTATCCTTAACAAGTGAATGACACATCAATGCCACACACTCAAGTGCTGACATACCAAAGTGACACCAAACCACACAATTTGACTCTCCTAAATGGTACCTATTGACTTACATTCAAACTTTCCAAGTCTAGACTCAAACAAGCATAGTTAAACATTAAAAAATATTTTTATTTTTCTCTAAATCAGCTTTAATTCAAGCCATTTTATTTAATTTCCTTATGTTATTCATTAAAAAGCTTATTAAACAAAACAAACCTTATTGAGGGATCTTTTTTTGAAAACACAATTTTTACACAACCTAAACATCCTAACATGCATTTAATTAAACACATAGTATACTAACCTAAGGTTCTAGTAACTAATCATCCACAAAAGATGTTCTAAACTCAAAATTCAACTTGGCCAAATTTTCCTATGCTAATCAACTCATCAATTCTCATTAAATTCTCATCATTTAACAATCAAACACAAGAAAGCAAGGTTGGATTTAATTCAATTAACATGTTTAATAGTCAAATCATGCTTTTAACTAGTTAAGATCTAATAGATAGAGAGAAAAGAAGAGACAAGAGAAAGAAAAAGAAAGAAGGATTTTTAGTGGATTCATTCATGAATTTCATGTGGTACATCTAGCACAATATATAAGCAAGTACACAGATGCCTCTAACAGATTTCTGGATTCTAGAATTCTCATAACAAACTTGATAATTGTATAAATTATTTTAGTAGCTAATAGATATCTTCTAGCTCATTGCCATAAAAATGATATCAGCCTATGACTTCTAGTGCCTGTTTCAATTCTAGCTTTAGCTGAGCTCCTAGCTGCATTGGCTTCAGCCTCTAACTCTTGTGCACCAGCTTCCACTTTTTGCATATTAGCTCCCAACTTCCATATACCAGTTTCCAGCTCTTGCCTCAGCAACTGACCATTCTTTTTTTCTCATTATTTGGATCATTTGGCATTCCATGGAATTCATCACAACTATTTTAATTAATTCGAGTTAAAGTTTTAACATGTCTTACGCTTTTTAGGTTGTTTCGATTTCTTGAATTAAAAATAAAAGAAATTATTTCATTTTAATTTTTAATTTTCCAACATGTTAATCCATGATTATTATCAATAATAATTAGTTTAAAATATGCTTTTTTCTAATTAAATTGATATTGGAGTCATTTATCAACATTCTGGTGTTGACTGTTGAGAGGATGGCTCAGTTTCACTATTTTGACAGTGCCACAAATTTTTAGCATCTATTAGTGAAACTTTTTCCTTGTTTTTCCACCTTAAAAATGTCATGAAATGTTCATATTACTTGTTAGAAAATTTCGGTTAAAATCAAAGTTGAAAACATTTCAATTTTAGGCCATATCAGGTGCATTAGGTGCATATGTTGATTGCACCACCTTATCTTTGCTCCTGTGACCTTGGTGTGGCATCCTTAGGTAGTAAGATGTTGCTATAAATTTGCTGTGTTTTCAGAGGATTAGTGGAAGGAAGACAATAGTGTTTAAGTAGAATTAGGATAACTAAGATAGCCATGCATGGAGCAAACTCCTAGTTGGACTAGAACTCCCCTAAATGTTGAGCCACTTATCTCCTGCTTGGAGTAGGACTTATCCAGTTTAGACTTTATTGAAATATAAAGTCGATATGATCAAATTAAAATAAAATAAAATATAATTTTAAATAAAAATATTAAATTTGCTAAAAGTTAGCAAAGTTGGTGCAATGTACCTTCTTAAGAGGCTGTATTCCATTAAGACTTTTACTTACTATGAAACACCTAATTATCTAATTATATTAATTTTTTTAGATTGTTTGAGATATGAATTGGATAAGATAATAAGCATGGATTTAACTAGAAAATATATTTAATTTAAATAATTAATCCTACTTGAATTAGGATTTGTTCTAATAAGAATAGAATAAATGTTTACTTAAATTAAATATGGATCAATTACTAAGACTTCAAAAAATTGGAAATTGCTTTCCTAAATGGTTTAGGAAATATTACATGCTAAATAGTTTATCCAAATTAAGATAAAGTATCTAAAAGTTAGATAATGTCCTAATTAAGATAAACAACCTAAAAGTTACGTAATCTCCTATTTAATATCTTAAAATATTGTTTTTTAAAAACAAGTTTCCTAAAATAGATGGTTTATCCAAATTAAGACAAAGTTATCCAAGAGTTAGATAATGCCCTAATTAAGACAACAACCTAAAAGTTAAGTAATGTTCAATTTAAGAAAATTGAAAATTTAATTAAAAATGTTTTAATTAATGAATCAAAATCACAAAATAATTCTATAAATCATCTCAAATTGTTTTAATAAGGTTTATGCAAAAGACACATAAAATCACTAAGTGATATTAGCTATGCTTATATCAATTCATGCTCATAATACGATTATGTTAGCATTAGGATGAGTATGGACTAGATAATAGTATGACCATGTTATTGATGGTTAAAATTTTCTTTTGGTATTTATTTTATAAATAGGGTTTGCAAACCCTAGCTTCTCTTTTAATTCTGGGTTACAAGCTTTCTTCTAATTTAACTTTCCTTGAATTTAACTAGACATTTCTTACAATGATATGTAAAGTTACATAAGACTTATAGATTTATCATAAGATTAAAATTTATGCATATCCAAGATGCAAAGAAGACTGTGTCAAGAAGAAAGAACCAATGGGGTCATTATCAAGACTTACGAAGACCAATTATGATAGCCTTAGAAATTTAAGCAACTAGTTTCCTAATGCCTCAAGGAAACTAGATAAATAAAGTCCATAATCATCCTAGTAGATTTCATGTGTTAAATTTATTTTTGAATTTATATATGTGATATTTAATAAATGCTAAGCATGCTAATCAAACAAAGCAGTGAAACCTAAGATAAATGATAGAAATCCCTCATAAAATATTAAGTCCATGCCAAAGAATGATTAGAAGCCTTCTATTGTTCATAACTAGATACCAGAGTTTCGACCATGGGGATTTGTTAAGTCGCTTAAGGTCTCTTCTACCCAAACTACTTGAGTCATGAATAATGGGTCTTACTCAACTATTGTTGAATGGTTTGGATGTTAGGAATGCCCTAAGGATGAAAGACATTTTGATGTATTTCATTTGTTTGAACTGATTATTCATATTTATATATTCAAGGTTTCATTACATCATTGCTATTCCATAATAATTTAGATTACATGTCAAAGTAAATGTAAGCAAATATGGCTCACTAACTACTTATGTTAATAACACTAGAATCTCGCTTATAATGGACTTTATACACTAAAAGCAACATCCTAAGGTAAGTAATCTAAATTGATAGTCCATAATCTATGGGCTTAACATGAGTTACTCATGTTAAAAATATTATATCATCTAAATTTAATTGAAAAGATGACTTGTCTTGGTCCTCTGAAATGATCTGACTCCTGAGTAGAGACATAGATATATTGCCTAGAGGTGGTGATATATTGGATAGGACTAAAGTGTAATTAATCTATTAATAAGTTCATTTACTTGGATTAATTCATTTTTGACATTCATTGCGCAATTACCTTAATCCCGATTAAATAATTGACTCCATGTGTATAAGCTGTATACTTTAACATTCTAAAAGCTAAAACGTCTTGAAGTAGTAAGCTATTAGACTGGTTCACTGGGTATATGACTTTACTCGATGAGAGCTTTATTTATAGGTATGGAATCATAGTCCTATAAAGAGTTAAGGTTATCATTTTAAAACGTGTTATACGGGATAATGAAAATGGATAAGACCTTGGTTATTTGTATGTCAAATGATAAATTGTTCATATATGGTGAACAATTATTTTCACATATAGAGTATAATGAAACTTTAAGATAAGGTGATCAAGTAGCTAAAATAGACTTTAACCTTAAATTGATCACAGATATCATATGAAGGCATTACACAAATGATGAGGTCGTTGGACTAAAGTTTATTATAAAGCTTACATAATACAGTATATAATTAGGAATGCAGTCTCAGGTTTTCAGTGGTATGACTCTGATGTTAATAATTATGTGATTTATTGTTTGGTATAGAAATAATTCATACATAAATTATTGAAGCCTAATTATATATGTCTAATTGGTCCCTCCGCTAGCTCAATATAATTTCTTAACATATGGTTATCATTCAAAAATACCAGAAGTCAGATAATACTTAATATGGTGAAGTGGTACGCCAAATTCACTCACTATAAGAGTGTGTGCATTTTCCTTAGTAAATAAATAAAAATTATATTTGGTGTTATTTATTTAAAATATATATTTAATTTGATTAAATATTTATTTATCTTTATAACTAATTTAATATCTTTTAACTCTTATTTAAATATTTATTTGTAAATTAAATATGAATAATACTCTAAATAAATTAAGAAAATTTATTTTATTTATTTATTTTTTAATTTGGAATTAAATTAATTATATTACTATAGTTAATTTTTTTGATAATTAGTACATAATTATTCTATTCAAATAAAATTACCATGATTTATTTTGAATAACAATTGGAGTTATGAAAAATTACCGGGCTATATAAAATTAAATAGTTTAATCATAATTAATTAGTATTAAGATTAAATGGGCTAAACTCCTTAAAATAACTTGGGCCAAAATAATGTATTTCTATATTAGGGCTTGGCCGAATTTGGGCTATTCCTACATTAAGGGTGGTAGCAGCTAGGGCCCTTAAGGAGTGGGTAAAATAATTATTTTAATTAATTAAATTACAAAAATTACAAAAATTAAGGCTACCTTGTTACCTAATATAAATAAGAGGCTTATGCCTTGTTTTTTCTTTAGACTTTAGAGCCACACTTAGAGTTTTACAATCACAACAAACCATAATTCTAAACTTGGTAGAGCATAAAGTGGTAGAAATGAAGAATCAAGCCATACGTATTTGGAATTGATCGAGGCAAAAAATGCCCACGTATGTTACCATTTGAGAATCGAAGAATAGTGGAGTACATTTGTTTGTTGAAGCTTTCAAAGAAATCTTGGAATTCTCAGACAGCATCTTTAGATCTACAACTCAAGTAATTGATCATGGTGGCTTTATTATATATAACAACATGATTTAGTATGATCAGATTAGAAGAATTTTAAAATTTCGCTATGCATCTAATCTATTTTTTTCCAACATTAGATGTGTCACACTTGACCATATGACTTTGGAAGGTGATGGCTTGGAAAAGTGCATATGATGCATTTAGGAAAAAAAAGTTATCACATAACTGATCTAGGAGTTTCATAGAAATGCAATTAGTAAACTAAATTACTTATCTAATTAGTTTTTACATGAGTTGTTAAGTTGCTCAAGGTTGTGTAAAGGTGAAAATGGTGCTTACCTTATTAAAAAGATTCATATGTTAAACTTCTTGTATTATGGTTGATGGCTATAATATAGATAAAATAATGAGGACAATCATTAAGTTCCAAAACCTTATTTAATGATTGAAATTGTAAATTATTAACTACAAGTTGTTTCAGTTCATAATGGATATACATATAGCATGACCAGTAGGCTATCACTAAGTAGCATACGCGATGCTAATAAGTTTTAATGGGTCAGACTCCATTAACTAGTCCCATATTGAAAGGCATATCCTGGAATAGCCTATCGGGTTAGGGGTAGTCTATTAAGTTCATATTGACGACCATGATCAATACACACTATGATGATGGCTAGTATGACGCTTGAACTCCTAAAAGAACAAATGGCTATTTAAGCTCATGAAAACATCTAAAACCTTAAAAGAATTGTTCTATAAGGATAACATAATGAAAGGTTTAACATCCCTAAGGAATTGGTCCTAAGCAAGATGGTAGAAGGTAGCTTAATCAGGCCACATATGATAGGATGTATTTTAAGACTTGAAGTGGATCATGATCCATGCGGCATCCATATACTTTCTTTTAAAGAAAAACAAAGGAAATGATAAAGAAATATGCCAACATAGTGGAAGCTAGATCAATAGAGTAAAGATTGCAAGGAAAATTTTGATATGATCATAATTTGGAAATTATAGAAGTTTCAATATTAGTTATATGTTAGGATTAATTCACTTCTCTTGGTATATGATACCTAGAAGTTGGTGCTGAATAAAACTTTTTCCCGATAAAGTCCAACCTCAATCATGTATTCAATTTGTGAAATAGTAAAATAAAAAATGTTAGACTTCTCTATAGATCTTTAAAAAGGTAGTAATCTTTAAAAATTTGAATCAAGATTTAATCATCCATATGATCAAAAGTTACATTGATTTAGATGTCAAAATATAAAATACAAAAACTATAAAAAGCTCATTTTTTGAAAGATTCTTGTAGACCATAAGTAGCACAAATGTCCTACCTCACTGGTTATTCACACAGATAGCTATTGAAACCTTTTTAAGGCCTGAAGGTTCTCTATTGCTAGCTAGAAGGGTTGTTAACCATCAACTGAGAGGTAACTTTAAATCTTGTATCAATCAAGAACCAATAAGAGAGAATAAAGGAAGTCTACGCTAATCACAAGTACTCTTAAGGAGGTGGCGTAAAAACTAGGGTTTTGCAAAGGTTAGAATATATTTCAAAAAATTAAATTTTATCTAATAAAATATATTCTCTCAAGATATTTAGTAGCCTTCTATCTCAAAATTAGGTTAAAACTCTCTTTAAAGCCTTTAGGCCATCATATTTATTATACTATTTCAATCCTACTCTTAGTTAGATTTTGAATAGAATAGTTTTGACTTAGTTAAAACTCCCAAGACAAGCTGCAACTTATTCTCCTTATTTTAGGACTGGTCAATAAACCCTTTATTTACCTTGGTCGAAATCCATTTAAAGGTTGGGCCAAAGGAATCGGCCCAATAAGCTTGGTCCTTATTCCTTGTAAATGGCACAATAAATAGGTTTTTTGGGCCAGACTTGTGTTTCCACAAATTCAATCCAATTAATTCAATTCTTCATTTATGTAAATAATATTTATTTAATAAATAGAATTATCAAATAATTATAAAAGATTAAATAAATAATTTGGAAACACAAATTAGCTAGTATATACATATCCCTATGGATTTTATCACTATAAAATCCTTAATTTAGTTAAAATTATTTTCTAACTTGATTTTAATATTATTTAATATTAATTATCAAATAATTAACATTACGATAATATTTGAAGGGATAATAAATAAATTATTGAGACAGGAGATTTAATTCTCAATCAAATCTTGAGTCTAGGTGAAATCTTATTTCAACTAGAACTAGTGTTTATGTACCTTTGTAATTTTATGTCTTAATTTAAATAATAAAATTAGATTTCACAAATCTAATTTTATCTCAAATAATTTAACTTCTTTATTTAGGTTTTTCATTTAAATTATCTTTTACTTAAATAAGTTATACTTAATTAAATCCCATATTTAATCCAATAGATCTACCTTTTTGTGTGTGACCCCTAACATTCGTAACACGTTAGCAATGAACATAAATAATCTTATTAATCAACTTTATAGATTAAGAGCAGGATCTAGTAACCTACCATGACCACCCAAATGTTGATAAGTTACTTTGGCCTTATAAAAACTTTTCAACAACCAGCCTATCAATGTAGTGTAATTCTTTCACCAGATCCTAGATTTAGAATGAGCATTGTGTAGTGTCTGCCCTAATCTCTATCCATATTAGTTCTTAAAAGTCATGGTTAATGTTCATGGATCTATGAAGATCTATTCCTTATAATCCATTTACGTTCTGGCTATAAACTTTAATTTGATTAACCATAGTTAAAAACAATCGAGATATATCTCCAATGTCACTCAAAGTAGTGAATCCTCTTTCGATCACTCATTGGAATCACATCTATTGGAATCAATTTTAATTAGCTTGATAACTTCAAATAATTACAAAATATTGAATAAGTAATTTGGAAACATAAATTAGCTAGTATATACACTTCCCTATGGATTTCTCATTATAAAATCCTTGAAGTTGGAATTATTTTTAACTTAATTTTAATATGATTTAATATTAATTATATGATAATTAATATTGCAATAATATTTGAAGGGATAATAAATAAATTATTGAAACAAGAAATTTGATTTTCAATCGAATCCTAAGTCTAGGTGAAATCCTATTTCGACTAAAAGAAGTGTTTATCCACGTTTGTAATTTATGTCTTAATTTAGAAGACAAATCTAGATTTCACAAATCTAGTTTTATCTCAAATAATTGAAATTATTCAATCAGGTCCTTCATTCAAATTATCTTCTATTTAATTAAGTCATATTTAACTTTAACCTAATAGATCTACCTTTTTATGCGTGACCTATTAGGTTCCCAACATGTTGGCATTGTACATAAATACTTTTATTAATCAAGTTCATAGATTAAGAGCGGGATCTAGCAACCTATCATGACCACCTAAATATTAAAGATTCAGTGTGGCCTTATAGAAATCTTTTAGTAACTAGCCTATCAGTGTAGTATGATCATTTCACTAGATATCCTAGATTGAGGATGAATATGGTGCAGTGTTTACCCAAACCTGTATCCATATTAGTACTTACAACTCATGGTTAATGTTCATGGATCTATAAGGAACTATTCCTCACAATCCCTTTTTGCTCTGGCTAGAGACTTTAGTCTAATTAACCATAGTTAAAAACACTCGAGATATATCTCTAATGTAACTTGGAGTGGAAAATCATCTCTGAATCACTTATTCATTTACCATATGATTCATGCTATACCCAAAACCACCCTTCCATAAGCATTGATCTATTATAAACCCATTCATGATAGAATCAAATTATAGTAGTCCTTATACAAGATGATCTGGTATCATAAGTCTGAGAACTATTATACTTGGTTGGCACATGAGAACATATTCCATAGACTCTTGAGTAACTTATACCAATTCAAGGTCTTATTTGGGCCATGTTCAATGAACAAGTTTCCATAAAACAAGCACCTATATGCAATCCCCTAGTATTTTGTATGCTTTGACCTCTATAAGATCAAAGGGTTACATGCATCCAATACATGGAAGCTTAGCATATACTAGTCTTTGTGCATTATCAATACCTTATCTGCACAATATGATGACTAGGGACATTTTTAGAAACATGGCTGGCTCA
>JBBYHL010006494.1:0-12284 GCA_038381835.1 Adansonia madagascariensis
AGATATAGATGAGTGTTCTCTACCAGTAGCACCACCACAGAGCCAACTGCATAAACAGGAAACAATTCACATTTTACAAATGTCTTTCAACAGATCTTATACTCAACAGAGACAATCATGCAACAAAAAAGACAATCACCTGACATAATCCATCAGAGTAACCAATTAAATTGAACAGTTTCATTGACACAAGAACTTTATCCATTGACATAAGAAGACAATCAAAAATAAAATGTGACGGGCCTTTTTGGTAACTCACCCAGTGCAAACTTACTTGCCAAAGGTTTTATCTCCATACTCCATGTTACTCAGACTCGGGTGTATTAGATACAGGTATGTGTTCGACACAGGTATGTTTAATTTTTCTAAGTTTTTTCATGTATTTGGAGGGTCCTTGTAGGGTGGTCACATCCCCATACCCATGTCCAAATAGTTGCCAAACATGGATGTCAGACATAGGTACTTCAAGAAAAATAAAGAGTCGAAGCAACATAGTTCATAACAGTGATTATGTAGCAAAATGGAACAGAAATCACAAACTATTATCTCCAAGAGACGAAGATAAGATCTCTCACCAAAATGATTGCCCACAGACACAAGTTACATGGTTGCAGCCTCCATTCTTTTCAACTGGCTTGCGGCATTTTGGACAAGGCTTAGTGTTGATTGTAATCCAATTAACTGTCTCTGATTCATCCTCACACTTCTTGGACCAGAGTTCCCACATGAAACAAGAGCAAGGTGAATGAGCTTCGGATAAGCAGCTAAAACAAAACTGCATGCCACAAGGACATTCAACCTCAAAAAGTTCATCATCCTCAATCCGTATTGCATTTCCACAATGAGGGACACTGGGGCACCATTTAACTCTCCTATTGTCCTCTATATATGATTCCAAAAGAAAATGATCAAATTTCTCCAAAAGATTAGAATCCCTTGCACTAACTAATTGTCTGATTTTTTCTTCATCACAAACAGCATTACAGTCGAGTGCCATGCATCTAATGCGCCTACTGTGGCCCTCATTTATCTTCACAACGAAATGTTCGGTCCAACCTAAACAGAAATCGATAAGAAAGATTTCAGCCTCCTTTTCCAGGCATCAAAAGGTTCATAAAGCACTCATAAGATGCGAAGTTAACAGTCTCATTTCTTCTCGAAATAAGCAGAAAAACAAGAATTAGCTTAATATATTCATCAAATTGTCTACTTCAGTTTTCTAATTGAATAGATTCAAAATAAGCAAGTTCTTGTACAGTGTCAATAAATGCCAATTCCTATTCCAACAAAATCTTTCCCATTCAGATATAAGAATTAACAGCGAAGATTAGTTTTGAGGAAAGAGCAACCCAACTTCAGACTATGGACACCTACCCGACAGTTTACTTCAGCATCGGAACAACTCAATAGAAACTTCGGAAATGTATACTTAAGCATAATTGAAAACCTACAGTTTTGCAAAAGCAAACATATAATTTGATTAATGGCAACAAACTCACAGTCATTGCAAAAGTAATGACCACAGTCCATAACAGTAAACATATCAGCTGATGCACCCTCATAGCAAATATTGCACGTAAAGGTAGAAGACGAAGATTGGTACGGGAAAAAAGCATGAGCATCCGGCCTTTGTACACCTGCTGCAGCAAGCAATTTATCTTTACCACACTCAACAAGCACTGCAAGCACCTTATCGACATCCCAACGATAATGAATAAGCAATGTTCTGGCGTGGTGTTCTTTCAACGATAACAAATCCATTACTCTGTATAAATCGTCCCTCTGCACCAATAAAATCAAATTCAACTAAAAAATGTTTAATACATTCTGAAATAGGAAGAAAGGGACAAAATTGTAAGTTACATTGGCTTTATTACCTGAGCAGCCAAGAGTGACTCCTTTGTTATCACCTGAAAAAACAGGGGTAAAAAAAAAATCTAATTTAAAAAATATATAAAAAAAAATTGTGATTAAATTTGTAAACCTAACGATGATAGAATCGTTAGCATATTAGCAAAAGAGGGGAAAAAAAGAATAAAAGAAAATGAAAAGAAATCAAGAACCAGCCATTGAAGCCTGGAGCTAATGTTTTAATTTAACAGTAATTAATCACTTTTTTTTAAAGCAAATGTGATTCTCAACGGAACGTGAATCAACAGAAAACGACGAGTAACCTTAACGGAAGGGACGGTCGCGTAAGCGGAAAGCAACTCAGTCTCGAGGGCTTGAAATCCAACTGAGGAATCATCTACATCATCGTCGTCGTAATAATCACCATTATCATCTTCGTAATCGTCGTAATAGTGCTCGTCATCGCTACTCATATAATCACTCATACCAATTCCAAACCAAAAAAAAGACGCTCTCAATTGTACGTGTCGATCAAATTAAACATAAAAAACAGAAAATCGATGAAAGCTTGTTAAAGAAGCAAATCGGCGAAATGGAGGCGGAAGTGAGTTTTTTGCTTCTTCCACGGTTTTAGAGTGAGCTCTTAAGCGACGATCATCTGATCAGACTTCGACGGCAAGAGACTAAGATTTAAAAAAAAAATTACTTTTAAACGGAATTTATCTTGAGTAATTAACGGCGATGTTGGCGTGAGCGGCTGTTATCTCTTACGCCGTTAGGATAATTTCAGGGTTTTTTTTTTTTTTTCCTCGATTTTACTTTATTTAATATTTTTATTTTTCCTCGGAATCTTTTAGATTTTACCGCGTCAAATTGGAGGCAAAATTATCCCGTTAGAGAAGGAGGTAATTTTGTTTTTACCTCTTTAACTCTTTTTAATTTTACATATATTTTAATTTTTATATTTATTTAATTAATTCATTTTTAAATATGAATATATAATTTTAATAATTTTTAATTATTATTTAATATATATTGTCTTATACGGGACTCAAAAACACCGGTTAAATTTGAGAGTTGAGGTGGAATAACGTGGTCTTAGGTTTTTGGAAAATTTTGTTTATTTTCTCATTTAACTAGTGTAATAAATAATAAATATTGTTATTATTCAATAATATAAATTTATTTTTAATATTTTAATAATAGACGTAGTAATATTTAAAAGATTATACGAATATAACATTCATAAGTAAAAAATAATAATACGATATAAATATATTTTTAAAATCTTTATAATACGAATTATAAAGTATCAAAATTAATATAAATATAAAAAATTTTAAATATAATTATAATACAATAAAATATATAAATATAATACGAATATATAAATTATTAAATCTAAATAATAATAATATTTCAGCATGATTGAAAAGGTTATTACAATATTATTTTAAAATTATTATTCTGTTACCTTCAATGCGTAGAAAAAGGCTCTTAATAATTAGGCTCAAAACTTTTATTATTTAATTGATCTTTTTGTCAATGCAATATCCCAAAAAGTGCAAGACTCACGTTGTTATCGTCATGATGATTTGTCATAAACAATTAACTAATTTTCTTGAAATGCAAATTTTCATAGACATACTCCTTTGGTTAATTATGTCATTTTGGGATTAATCCTAACCTTGACGATTATACCAATCGTGAAGACTTAAAACTCTTGAAAACTACATTTTGAAGTCCGAAAACACTTTAACTACGACGAAAATTGAATTACTCAAAATCAATCCTGAAACGCACAACACGTCGGGATGTTACTGGACACTTTAAGCTTTGGTGGGATTATGTAATTCCTTCAATCAAATCATTTTTTCCAATGTCAACATTCTGAACTGCACCTAAAATTTCTTGAATTGAAAAGCTACAATTATATGCCCACAAAGTCAATTTTTTCCTACCATTTCTTTCAAAGTTTTGGTTAATGATGCCTAACAGAATGATTGAATTAAGGCTATACTATACCCCCGTAAGGTTGATAACAATCCAATTCGATTTAAAAATATATATTATTATAATTTATATATAATATATTTAATTCAAATAAAATTTTATTGATTTTGATAAAGTTAATTCATTGGTTTTTAAGATTAAAAATATATATCTTATTTAAATGTATTTCTTTAAATTATTTAAAAAGTAAATTATTTATTTTTATATCATAAAAATAGAATTAGATTTGCTTTGAATAATAATATTTTTTGTTTATAAATAAAAAATTAAATAAAAATATATTTAATTATTACTTAAACTCAAATCAAACCAAATATTACGGTACAAACTTTTTTTTTTCCTGAAAATGCAATAAATACCGGACCCCTAACTAAAAATCAATGCTCTCCACCATTCTCCTCACACGACTTTCAGCTTCTTCAGTCTGCAAAATGTGAAAGCTTGAGATTAAATCTTTTCCTTTGAAATGAACAAACCAAAATGAATTAAGGAAGAAGAAATGATTTAGGACTTTAGGAACAGAGAGTTACTAACTTCTTTGTTCCAGTTGGTAAGTGAAGTGATGGTTATCAAGATTAAGGTTTGCAAAAGAATGCCCCCAATCATGCCTGACCAAATACCCTGCACCAAATTCACAACAGTTAAATATATGAATAAATATCAAATTTAAATATTTATACGAGTGAAATATATTCGGACAAATAATAAATTCGAATATTTAATTATATTTTAACCAAAACTAAAAAAGATTTAGAAATAATTAGTCTAACATCCAAATCGAAAAATTATCTTAATCGACAATATTTGAATCTACAAATATCAAATTAAATAGCATCAAATATTTGACTTTTTAATATCGATATCGATCCGGCTAGTGGCTTCGATAGCATCATAACCAACCATCAAAACTACAAAGTTAATCCGATGGGAGGAAAGATTGAGTTGTAAACTTTTTTTCACCAAGTTATCACTTAGACTTGTTAAAGGGTCGAGTGAAGCTTCGATCGAATCATTTTTTAATTAATAAAAAAATTAAATTTAATTATAAATTTTTTTAATAATTTTAAATAATAAAATAAACTTACAATCTGAATCAAATTCTAAATAAAAGATTTACCTGTAAATTGACTCAACCCGTAAACTATCTTTGTTATCACTTTTATCGGGAACCTCGGGAGAATAGGCATAATAACTTACGATAACCCCAAAACCAAATGTGAATCCAAGGAGTATGCCAGCCGGTAATCCAACAATATAGTAACACCCGACGTTGATGTACGCAACAAGAGATTGCCATCCAGCTCCAACAGCAACACCTGGAAGGAACCAAATTACACAGAAAAAGCTCTTTTAATCGGATTTGAGTGTGACGTCAGAGACGGGCATGTATCCGACATGATATGTTCAAAATTTTTAAAGTTTTTTCATTTATTTTTCATGTCCAAAAAGATATTAGACATAAATATCAAATACAATCACTTCAAAAAAAATAAAAGAGTCGAAGTAACACTTGAAAAAATGTAAAAAGTGTGACTTCATCTGGCAAAGTCTAGCTTTTACTTCACTGTTTCTTCAAAACTTCAATGGCTTTATACTTACCAGATAAGACCGGTTGGAGGCTGTTTAAGAGCACCGTAAAGCCCAATAATAGAGCTAGCTTAGTAGTTTCTTCGGCAACGGCATGGCTGCTGGTGAAGAGATAAGGGAAGTAATCCCTCGTCGTGAACACCACAATCATGCAAACGACCCCTATGCCCAACGATGTGATTGAAAGAACTAGCACTGAAAATTTTGCAAGCCAAGCGTTCCCAGCTCCAAGCTCATTTGATACTCTCACACTGGTAAGAGTGTAAAAGCATGAATTGTAAGCTCTTCTCAGTTTCTAATATGGTTATAAAGCTAAAAGGACTTCCAGGAGTACAATTATAAGAGCTCGTATCTAAACAAGTTCTATTTTCTAGCAATTATATTACTTGGACTCAGGTGTAAGCATCGGATAAAAGTATGTTTAGATTTGTTTTAAGATTTTTTAATGCATTTGGAGTGTCTTTGGAGAGTCATATTCTCGTACCCATATATGAATATATTTCAAATATGAGTCAAACATAGATAGTTCAAGAAAAATGAAAAGTCGAACCAACGCAGCAGAATAATGAAATTAATGGAACATATAATAAATACTATTACGAGGGAACGGGGAACAGAGAGAACCGTACCTTATAGCAGCATTGAATCCGATAGCAATCATTGCATCCCATCCATTTATGTTCATGCTGGAAATAGGAGAAAATGAAAGTTGAGAAAAAGTTATACCGTAAGGACCCCTAGAACACTTCAGCTCAATCTTTCATCCAAATTAATGCAATCCTGAACCAGAAGAAAATGAAGTCTTTAACTGACTCTTCAGACTGGACCAACTTGAAGCTGATTACCCAGCGAAGAATTTATACCATTGCTAATAGCACTTTTTAAGTTACTCTGTTCCAGTCCTTCTTATTGACTAACAAAACAAAAAAGTATGCAGCGGAATCCGCATGAAGATCTATCAATCAGTGTATTAGTGCTGTGTTTTAGTTACTTTTTTCGTGTCGGGTATTTGTTTCATACTCAAAATTGTCAGGTCTGCTGATTAACAATTGACTCCTTGAGTAAGGATATAATGGAACACCTCCCAAATGGAAATGGCATCGACTGGTATCAGAGGGTTTGGTAAGCGACCTGTTATGACTAGCAGCACCATCAAGTACCAAAACTCCAAGCTGCAATTCATTTTCCAACAACATCTGCAAATATCAAACCTGATATCATGATTAATATAAATATAAACTGAAGGAAACATGCCATAACATAATAGCAGAAGCCAAGGAAAGCTTGACGAAGCCGAACAGATCCGCAAATGCTAGCCATGAGAATCCAGACCAAGCACCATCCGACTTGGTAATAAAAATGTACAACTGTCCAGTAACTATGAGCCACCATGACGTGTTTAAAGTTATGGCTGCTCCGATTAAGCCCCATCCGAGTTTAAGTATCAGCAGCCAGCTGAAAAAGGCATGTAGCACTAGTACGACTGCTGATACCCAAGCCATTACCATGACTTTCCTCTGAGCTTGTAAGAACTTCTGTATAGGGAAGTTCATTGAATAAGCAAATAACTGTGGCAGCATCCACACTGCAAACTTACCTGCATCCACAAGTTTCAGGATGTGATTAGATTTCAGTTTTTTTCCTTCATATTTTTTGTAAATTCGGGTCAATTCTTAGATGGATTTTCTGTCAGTTTTCTTGCAAAAATCTTTACCTGCAGCATTGGAGATTTCGGTGGTCTCTCCAAATAGTTCAACAATTGGAGGTGACCAAATGTAGATGGGAACCATCAAGCATGCTGTTGTCAATAGAATTACCCATCATCTCTGCATGTAAACCCCCAACATCCTTAGCCTCCCAGCACCACATGCTTGACCACATAATGTCTCCAATGCGCTC
Organism: Adansonia madagascariensis; assembly: GCA_038381835.1. Lineage (NCBI taxonomy): Eukaryota > Viridiplantae > Streptophyta > Magnoliopsida > Malvales > Malvaceae > Adansonia > Adansonia madagascariensis. Next base: position 7,351 of record JBBYHL010006494.1, read on the forward strand.
CCCATTCCTAGCTGTCATAAATTGAAAACAAATACGAGATTTCATTTCTATGAATCAATCCATATTTACTAAAATAAAGAGATTTCTTGCAAGTCCGAAGTAGACTTGTCCAAAGATTGGATTACCCTTTGGCCCAATAGGTCTGACTTGTCCAAGCAGAGCCTTAGATATGGTTTTTCCTAAGTCTGACCAGACCGCCAATTCAAGCTTTTGGGTCATTCTCAACCCTATTCGGGCTTGAAAATTTCGGACCCCATTGTTTTTTAATCTTTCCATGTTTTTTTTCTTTTTTTTTGTAAACCAAGAAACAATAAAACAGAAAAGCCTGCTCAATGGACAGAAACGACAAATCTAACACAGTGGCAACTTACCATAGCACCGAAAGCAAGACCAGCTATAACAGAGTTCTCGACGGCGACGGCAGCAAGGTCTAGCTCACTAACAAGACCAGCAAACGTTTGCGTCAGTGCTCCCAATGAATACTGACAAAGCCCCGTGAAAATCGGCGGCCCCCCGATATGCCATAACCTCTTGGACTCGTACCCGAACTCCTTGAACCAAACAACACCAGGCTTTTCTATTCGGTTGCTATCGTTGCCATGAGTGTCGAGAAGTGGAACACTATCGACAGACATTAGCCGCGACGTTCTATGAAAGTTTTGCACTTCAAGTTAACTAAACTAAACTGAACTAAACGCTTTAGTATTATGAAAGGGGTCTCTTTCTCCGTGTTCCTTTTAGCTTTATGATAGAAAAAAAAAAAGTTTTTTTTTGGTTGTTTAAACAGGAAAATATCTGTTGACGAAGGTAGTGTTGAATATCAATACTAATTTAAAGGTATATAATATAAAATATGTATTTTAATATATAAATTATCGTATATATTATTATATTTAAATATATATTATAAGATTATTTTATATAATTAATATTCAAAGTAAATTAAAAAATATTTTTCAATATCCAATTAAAGAGGTAAAAAAATTAATTAATATTAATGATACTAAGTTGAGGCTTAGGTTAAAGATTGAATTAGCCGTATTTATTTGAACCTAGCCCTTTAAAAATTATTTGAGCCCAGCCTAAGACCAATTAATGTTTAGTTAAGACAGCTCTCCTTTATTTGAATGTTCATGCCTACTCGAAAGTTTTCATGTCCGAACTATTATGTTTGTTTATTTGAACAGTCTCTTTGCCTGGTATAAAAATGTACAATAACAATTTTTTGAGACAAGTCTGTTAATTTTATTTTTTTTAATCTGGCCAAAAATCCTCTTCTCGATTTTGTCTTCTTTTTCATGTTGAGAGAGAAATATACTACGTTCTTTTCAGTTTATTATATCCAGATTGATAATATTTTTAATTTACGACATGATTAAAAAAGTGTGAGAAATGAATTACATGAAACTATCAAAGTACTTAGAAGACAAATAATAATCATTTTAAAGTTAGAGGTTACAAACTTTAACTTAATCTGTTAATTTAGTTCTTTGAATCCGGTTATACCATTTCATACTCCTATTTTTAATTCTGATTTGTATCTTGTCATACGTTGATTATTTCATACTCATGTGTTGATAGTTACTTGGTATATGTTTATTGCAGTATTGATTATGTCGTATAGGTTCTCTGCCTATTTCCAACAGGGAGAAGATTAAAGATTTGGTTTGGGTTTTGGCTGAACGATTTGTTTGAAACGTTGTTAAAGAATTTCTTAACTGATGATCAAAAAAATACTTAGGTCCTCCATTGTCGGTCGCTGAGATTCTTTAACTCCTCCGAAGGTTTTGTACACCGTTCATAAAAATCACTATTAAATTTTAAAAAATAATAATTAATAAATTTAAATTTTGATTTTTATGAATAATATTTTTTTATTTTTAAGGTAGGCAATTTCGACAATTTTTTTGAAAAAATAAAAAAACTGTACCGAAAAGGACAAAATGAATTTCAATTTCTAACGGGAATACAGTAAGACATTGCAGATCTACTGCTTTTAGATTGTTTGCTTTTACTTTTAAAGCCCCAACAAAGTTTTTATTTCGTCTTGACATTAAAAAAAAATATTGGTGGTTGGCAATTATACCAACGTGCCAGCCCCCAAGACTTGGACCAAAAATGGCACACATCCAACGGTCTCAATTGACCAAAAATGGTAGATCCATCTAATTTAAAATAAATCAAGTTATTATAAAAAATTTTTATTTAAATTTAATTATAAAAATATATAAATATTAATATAAAATTTTTAATAATTTTAATAATATTTTAAACATATGAGTCGAGTTAAATTAAATTTAAATTTAAAAAAATTAAAAAAATTTAAACTATAACCATCCAACACTTCTAGCTACCAGTGTTGTTCAATTATTTAAAATAATTAATGTTTATGTTTGATTTTTCTTTTTTTTTTTTTCAAAGAGAAGATGAATTTTACTTGATGCAATATAAATTTGAACTAGAAAAGACGCATAATTTGACATTTTCTTTAGTGTTTTGTTGTACGGTTCATGATTATAGTATAAACGTAAAAACCGATTGGTCAATTTGATCCAATTAATTAAGTGATAAATATCACGTGAATTTGCTGTAAAAAAAAAATTAGGTCAATGCGCAAGGGTTTAGTCAAACCACATGACGCCCGGGGGTTGCCTTATTATTATTATTATTATGGTATAATTTCAGCAGACAATTATCGAAATTAATAAAATGTCCGAAAACTTTCAGAATTCTATTTTTACTGACGGCATTGAATTCGATAACGGAGAGTCACTCTCACAACCACCGTTGTTTTCTCGGTCTCAAGTCTCAGCCGCCAGAGTCGTTCGACATTGACTCGGATTCATGTTCAAATTTTTTTATTTAAAAATTATATTTTTTATTATTATATGTAAATATATATTGTATGCAAAGATTAATCTTAATATTTAAAAAAATAAAAAAATTGAATAACATATTTTTTGTTGATTAAAAGAGAAAAAAGTAGTGAGTAAATGAAGTAATTTCCTCTATAATTAGCTACTTGCTCTGAATCATTGTGTTTTCACTGCCCTTTTCTTGGGAACCAAACAGTTGTCCATTCTTCTTTCGATAATCTTACAAAAATTAAAATTAATATAAAAAAATGCCTTTCAAATCAGAATCAATGGGAAAAAAAAAAGGAAATTGCAAAACAAAAATAGGGGAATTTGTATTTCTTTGAAACTTAAATTAAAATAAGATGTTCAGATTTTGCTGATATAACATAAAAAGAAATGTTGGGAATTAGCATAGTATTTTGATCATTATGTATTAAAATTTGATTGAATATATAAATGTTCACGTTGTATTTAATGTTTAATATGCCATTTGTGAATAAAACTATCTAATGAACGGAACAGACAATACTTTGCAACTAGTATGAATCATAATATTTTATATCAAAATCGACTATGAGAATACTAACGATATATCATGAGCACGAGTCTAAGGATATATCTTGTATATATATAAAACTTAAGATTTTTGAGCATTTTGTTTATAAATGGTGTTTTTTTATTCTTAAAAAAATCATAATTTCAAAATAAGAAAAAAGATTAGAGACATTTGGATTCGAATATAGATTTACTGAATATTACAAGTGACCACATGAACGACTAAATGTCTTTTTGACTTTTTTTTTTTTAACTTATCTACCTCTTATAAGTGAAAGTAGAGTCAAATAGGTTTAATCAAAATTCTTAAAACTTATAAGTTATTTATTTTTAACAAAAAATTAGAGAAAAATAAGATAAAAAAATTATTTATCATATTTTAAAATATTTCAGCTTTTACAAAAAAAAAATATAATAAGTGAAAAATTAAATTATAAAATAACTTTTATTTTATTTTTAATTTTTTTATAAAAACTTTACTTCAACTTATAAATTAAGAAAATAATAAAAGACCAAACAATTGTGACAGCAATTTAAGAGCAAAAGCCTATTTAAGGCCCCATAAAGTTATCAGGCTAAGTTCCACTCAAAGCCTTAAAATATGGGCCATCAAGATTTGATTGACATTGTCCTGTCTGCAACTCATGCTCCAAATGCAGAAGAGATAATACACCGTGCAGGTGTCTCTGTTCGAGAATCGGTCTGTACTCGAGACTGTCGACTGAGCTTAGCATGAATATGACGCAGGCACGTAGCTCACTCCTCTTCTCCAAGCATTGGAACCCTTACGCCAGGCCCGCCCCCCAGATCACCATAAGTCAGTCTATCTTGCTATTTTCTCAACGTCTCTTTCATCAGCATCTGGCCCAAAATTAAGAATGAAAAGAATTAAAGAATACGGGCTAACCTAAGTTGTGAGCATAAGCCAATGAGAGTCCACAATTGTAAATGTTGGCAAATATCAGTCACAACCCATTTGCCCCAACGTTGCTTCTGAGGAAACTAATCTGTTCTTCTTTCTTTCGAAAGTAACAGTTACACTACTGTCATTGCATAATGTAATCGAATCTTATATAATTGCTTAGATTTATTATTCATTGTAACATTTCTCTGCTTATATGTTTTTCAAATTCGAGCTTTCATACCAGCTCTGAATTTCTTAGCTAAAATTCAGGTGAGTCAGCCTATACTACAAGGATGGTCAATTTATACGTGAAAAGGGTGAAAGAAGCCTGAGAATAATATGAAAATTAAAATTTTAAATCTATTAAATATTTTTTTAAATTAATTGCTTGAATTAATTTTATTAAACCCAGTTCACCGTCTACCTTTTAATGTAACACGTTGACAATGCAAACCTTCTCATTGTGGAGCCTATGGTTTGGCCATTTCATAATTAGTTTACATGCAAAACTTCAAATCAAACCAAAGAAAGCCAGAATATATATATATATATATATATATATATATATATATATTTATATATTAATAGCCAGAATATATATATATATATATATATAT
>JBBYHL010006524.1:0-12282 GCA_038381835.1 Adansonia madagascariensis
AGTGTAATCCCTTTAAGGGATAGCATTGGAGGATAGTTGGATAAATTCCATCTCTACATTACTAGACAAGTTTGATTCCCATTGAACCTCTACTCGACCAAAAGTCCCAGATCAAGTGAAACTTCTATCAAGGACTATATAATGAGATAGCATCAGCACTTCTAAAGTATGAGTTATTAGAATTTCTTCATTCTCTTTTTGTTTTTCATTCATAGTATCTTTTACTGACTTAACCATCAGAGTGTCCCCCCAGAGTCAAACTCCGGACCTATCTCACCTTGCTATTTGGTAGGTAGCTTGGTAGCATCTCTATCATTGCATCAATAATTGGTGCTGTTAGTGGGAACCGACAAGCCATACAGTCATAATCGAAATTTCATTTAGGCATATAAACAAGTAACTCTGAGTTACTAGACCTACACCATGGCAAACTTGCCCACTCGGTCTATGACTTATGCAGAGGTAACTTGACTACTCAATCCACTACCAAATGTGCCCACTTGACCTACACAGTCCACTCCTTTGCTTGGGGCTAGTGTTGGGGCAAGATGACAATCCTCGCATCGACAATGGCACCGTCTGTGGGAATCAACAAGCTCTCATAGCTTAGTAATAACCGTGACCTTTTTGTTAATACAAGGAAGAGCCTATGGCAACTCAAGCGACTGACTCTACTCTTGTCACGCAAACCCTTTAAACAACAAATCAAGCACATATAGGGTTTTTGTCGACCTTGCAATGCCTTATTCTATGGTAACAAAGGGACTCCTCTTTAGGGATGTGAACATTGTACCTATTCCACCTAATTTCCCATATGTCCTTCTTATTTTCAAACACCTTTCACATTGAATCCTTGGCTTCAACCACCGAACTACTTCTAAAATCTTCTAACCTTCCACTCGTTATTGCTGTAACAAAAGCTCACTGTGCTTGATCCAAATACTTATGCTCTGGGGAGCCTATCATCCCTTAGTGCTAATATTGTTGGAACAAACATTCCTAACGTATCCATTATCAACTCGCCAGCGATTGATTTAGTGAACCCATCTATAGCAAGCATATCGTTACCACCACACCCGGCGATGAGAACTATTTTAGATAGATTTATAGGGCCATTATCTTGCTCAATTCCAAGCACTGGCTAGTCAGATGGCGATCCAACAGGACCTTATCCAACAATAACATTTGAAACAATTAGTGGCCCAACAGGCCATCATCCAACAACAACAGTAGCAAATTAATCAGCTTTTACAAGCATAAATTGATCATCAAAATCAGTTGGCTGGTAAATCTAACATTAGAAACCATAGTCCAAGCACCAAACACCATAGCCTATGCACGAAAAACTAGTAGACAAATCGGGAAAGTGACGAAGTCCAAAAGAGTTCATATTCTACTCCCAATGGCTATCTATACAGAAAGCAAGAAGACATAGATCACCATGCTCAAGATTCCCTGTTGACTGATCAAGTGGCAACCCTCCGACAATAAGTTAAAAACTTGAAACAATCAAAAAATGATGATTGGGCATGGTTAGAAACTAAGCATAATCCCCTATCCTTGGTCGTCCGCCAGGTAACAATTCCTAAAAATATTAAGCTTTCGTCAATCCTTGCATCGACAAATGGCATGGTCTATGGGAATTAAACACACAACTTAAGTTAGTAAAGGATACTATGAACGAAGAACAAAGATATATTAACGAAATTCTAATAACTGATACCTCAGAAGTGCTGATGCTATCTCATTATATAGTTCTTGATAGAAGTTTCACTTGATCTAAGACTCTTAGGTGAATAGAGGTTTAATGGCAATGAAACTTGTCTACTAGTGTAGAGATGGAAGTTATGCTAGTATCCTTCAATGCTTATCCTTTGAAGGGATCATACTTGCTAACAAGGTGATGAGGGAATATAATAATGTGACACCAAGTGCCTTTGCCTTCTGTACTCGATGGGGTAATCGCCTTCTTCCCGCAGCTTGGCAAGATTAACACCCAAATAGTATTCCTAGATCTTTTTTGGAGCTAAATACTCCCCACACCTGAATTGGTGACCACAAAAATATTCTTTCTGTTTTAATTAACTACATTAAGTTTTACCTTCATCTTAATCATAGGCGAGCATAAACTCCGCTCAACAGGAAAACCCCATTCCTCATTAGACCGCTTCTGTATCAGTAAAAACTGTTTGTTGGTGACGTGGGCATTTAATAAGATATCCGTAATCATCTTCTTAGTGGCGCACTATAGGTAGTACTAGCATTTATCCTTTCTCTTTAAGGAAAACAAGTGCCTTATCACTTCAATTGATGGATCCTACCCTTTATCCTTACAAACAATAAAGTAAGTCATTAGCGTTGCCGTTGCATTTAGCTTTAGCTAGTTTAAAGATATCCCATATTAATTCAATACCTCGTAGAAGAATCATTCTAGTGCAAGATGAAAGCCTTCCTTGAAACTGTGCAAATATAAAGGCATGTTATTCCCTATAACTCTTGTAATAGGTCACCCAAATGTGGGGTTTGAATCTCGAACCACCTAAAGTTAAGTTAAATCCATGTTCTATCAGTATCTCCATTACGATCTCCATATTGATAACCTCCTCAAAGGCATCTACTATACTAGTGTCTATCTGTATTGGGCCAATTATGATTCCCTCACTTTCTTCAGTTTTGCCTCTCTCGGTTGGGCCCTGGCCCTACTCTACACTTGTTCCATCTTTTTATGTTTATCTAGTCCTTTGGGCCTCACCATCTGCCATCGGAGTCTCGATTTTTTCTTCGACAATGATGTAAGGATGATCGCTGCCTTCATCAATATGCATATTTTCCATTATAAACAACTGTCTAACAACCTCTTTACCGTTTACCTCAAGATTTCCCTTTCTGCCCATTGATTGCAACAAGAATTGAGTTTGTCACAAAACCATATGACTAACCCACAATAAATCGAAAATCTAACTATTAGAAAAGTGATAAAACAAATCCTTACCCAAAAGATAACGATGGAAGCATGGAAAATTCTCAAAACTTGACTCTCGCCAGAGAATAGAGTGGATACCTCGAAAAGCAGCGTAGTGCAGATGACTTGAAACAAAAGGTTTTGATTTTTGCTGGTGTGTGGTGAAATGGTCTGAAGGTTATTTATAGGGGTGCCCCTGCCGTTTCATGAATCCTTACGTACGATTCGTAGGCATTATCACGTATCATTTTCTCACTACAAGAGTACGTCGAATTCATTTAATGTGCTGATTTCCTTGTAAGGTATAAAATTCAAATTTAATTTTTTCTTAAAAAAAGGAATACCATTCGACTCGGCAATTTATTTTTGCTCGACATTATTAAGGCGACCTATATCTTTGGGGAATCCAATTCTTTTTAGATCGTCATAGACATTATTGATATGTGAACAGTTACTTTATAACTGCCCACATCCCTGGGGGGCAATTGTTATATCCCTTCATTACCTAGTCAACAAGTGTGATCTTTTCAAGGGATAAGCATTGGAGGATAATTGGATAACTTCCATTTCTACACTACTAGGCATGTTTGATTGCCATTGAACCTTTACTCGTCCAAGAGTCCTAGATCAAGTGAAACTTCTATCAAAGACTATTTAATGAGATAGCATCAGTACTTTTGAGGTATAAGTTATTAAAATTTCTTCATTCTCTCTTTGTTCTTCGTTCATAGTATTTTTTTACTGACTTAAGCGTCGGAGTGTCCCCCTAGAGTTAAACTCCAAGCCTCTTTCACCTTTTCTGTTTTGCAGGTAGCTTGGTAGCATCTCTATCGTTGCATTGATAATCTTTATTTTCTTTAAGAGAAAATAATTATTTCGCATAAAAATGTGTCAACTAGAATTGAAATAGAACTGTGGAAGTAAGATCCAGTCAACTAATACGTAGCTTGAACTTTTCTCTTTCTCCAAAGGAAAATGTTGGAAAACTAAAGATGAAATATGGAGAACACACAAAAAGGCAAATGCACAACCAATATTTAAAAATAAAAGAAAGAGAGTTTGAATGTGAAAATTTAGCTTAAGGCACATTAGCAAGCACTTTCTTTCAAGTAGATTTTTGTCGCTATGTTACTACAAATAGTAATTGATGACGTTTTACCCCTAAGATGCAACGAATAGTCAAGGATTTTCTAATATATACTCAAATTAAAAAGTCTTTTGAACTCTTAAATCTCTCAACTGCTCTTGAAGAAAAAAAGAACATAATGGAGAATATTTAAAGAAGAGTGAAGAATGAAATGTAAAGTTTTAGACTCTTAGGGATGGGCAATTTTATATTACATTAAACATCACTAAAGCGCTTTCTCAATAATTTTTTTTCATATATCAAAGAGATATATCCTTCCATTTAATAAATATATATATATATATTAAATTTTAAATCACAACCATTAAAAACCAACTGTCCTCCACATGATTCAAAATTTAAGGAAAACAAAAATAGCTTTTTACAATGCATTCAGTAAAGGTGTCTTGTGGACTTGAACATTATTTAGTAAAGAAAATGTAATTGGAAGAACCATAGTGAACTTGCATTTTGTACTAGGATCTTTTAGCCTAATCTTTAATTCATCATACACATTATATAAGATTTGTATTGAGTTCACAAATGAGGGCACACTTTAATAACATTGCACTCATATCTTGATCCTTGAATGCTCGAGAGAAAAGTCCGATCTCATAGGTTGCAACCTCATAAGCAAACTCAAATAGGTGAATTCTTTATGGATATGTGTAATGGAAGATATCTTACATAATTTACTATGAATTCATTCAAAGCATGTGTTTTTCTTATCTACTACATTAAGTACAGTAAAATCACTGTCGGATTAGAAAGTAAGAAAATATTATACTTTTTCAATTACTAAACAGTTTTTTTATTCTACATTGAACCTTTACCTTGGAATCTCCAATTAGAACGGTTAGTTTGCCACTATCAGTAATTTCTAATTTATGGGCTTTTTGTTCTAGTCTTCTTGAAAATTAAATGACTTACTTTCTTACCTGTCCTTCTGTTAACAAATCTGCAATATTCTTTGAAAAAGGGTAATCCAACATGATTACTCCATTTTTAATTAAACCATCATAGTTTTCTGCCTTAAACATAGATGTCTCTTTTGCTCATTTATTTCTTTGTTTGCACTTTGCAATTGATGCTTGTTTATCACAATAAAGGCAAATCACAAGAATGGTTTTTTCAATAATTGGAATATCTTGTAATAAACTTTCAAGCCATTCTGCTTTTTAGGCCATTGTATCTAAAGCTATCATATTAGATTCCATAGAAGATCTAAAGATACATATTTACTTGGAAGATTTCCACGTATAGTAGCACCACTTAATGTGAAGACATATCTTGTGAAACCTTGGTATTCACTGAATTTGAAATCCAATTTGCATCACCATAGCATTCAAGCATAGGGAAGTGACCCGAATAGTGTATACTAAGTGATACCTTACCTTTTATATATCTTAGTATCTTTTCAAATGCTATGCAATGACTTATATTAAGACTGCTTCTATATCTGCTTAACTTTCCCATAGATTATGCTATATCAGATCTTGTAGCATTTGTGAGATCCATGAGTGTATCAATGATTTGAGAGTACAACAAGGTTCTTTAGGATTTTTCCTTAATCTCACATTTAGATCATAAGTTGTACTTACTTGTTTACAATCATACTTATTAAATTTCTTCAATATTTTTTCAATATAGTGTGATTGTGTAATTGTAATGCCTAGAAGATTTTGTAAAATCCTAAATCCCAAGATAACATTAGCCACTCCTAAATTCTTTATGTCAAACTTACTCGACAAAAAATTTTTAGTCTTTTTAATTATTTTTATATTGCTACCAAAGATAAGAATAGCATCAACATACAGACATAATATTACGCAACCAAGATTCCTGGTTCTACAATGCACATATTTCTTTGAGTCATTAATCAAAAATCCATTTGACAAATTAACTTCATCAAATTTCTTATGCCATTATTTTAAGGCTTGCTTTAATCCATATAAGGATTTCAAAAATTTACAAAACTTATTTTCCTGACCTGGTGTGACAACTCCATCTATTTATTCCATGTATATTTCATCTTCTAACTCAAATATTGAATTAACTTCTAACTTATATACGGATGCCAAGGCTAAAAGCACTTATATTGTTGTAATTTTTGCTACAAAAGATTACGTGTCAAAATAGTCAAATCTTTTTTTTTTTTTGGAAAATAAAATTTTTTGCAACAAACCTTACCTTAAGTATTTCTATAAATCTATCTGGCCTAAATTTCTTCTCAAAAATCCACTTACAGTCAATAGGTTTTATCATTTACGTAATTCAGTCAAAACCCAAGTCTTATTATTTATCAATGACTCTATTTCAATATTTATGGCATCTTTTCCAAAAATATGACTCTACAAATAATGTAGCCTCTTTATCTGTTCAAGTATCATCATTTATTAAATATGTATAGAAGTTATTTTCAAAATTTTTTCTACTCTTGCTCTTTTGCTTCTTTTATAACTTTTCCTATTGATTTTGTCTTCCTCATCAGGCTCAACTAAAATTGGAGCGCTATCAGAAGGCATTGATTTACTCACAATATTTTTCACAAGTAATATATCTTAAAAAATAAAATATCTTAATTCTATGATAGTGTTGCATTTATATTAGTAATTTCGGATTTTATTACTAAAATTCTATAGGTGACACTATCTTAGGAATATCCATAAGAACTCCATCAATAGTTTTAGGTCTAAGTTTTTTTCTTTTGATTTCTAGAATTTTCACTTTTACCGAGCATCCCTCACATTCTTAAATAACTTAAATTGAGTTTCCTCCCTTTCAATAATTTATATGGAGTTATTGTTAATTCTTTATGAGAAACTCTATTTAAAATATGAAATCCGGACAATAGTGCTTTATTCTATAAATTGTTTAGGGTTCAAAGCTTGATAACGTACAATTTATCATATCTAATAAAATTCTAACTTCTTTTTTGCCACACTATTTGATTAACATCTATAAGGAGGAGACACCTGAGAATAATTCCACAAAAGTTTGACAATTTTGTAGAAACAAACTCTTGTCCCTATTTAATTTTTTTTCTTTCTGATTTTCAACTTTATTTTTGTATGAAGTAATCATGTCCAAAGTTTCATCTTTTATTTGAATTGGAAAGACATATCAATATTTAGAGAAATCATCATAAAAGTAATGAAATATCTCTTATCATTCCTAAAGTAAATTTGAATATCACAAACATCACTATGTATTAATTCTAAAATTATAGATTCTCTAGTTAATTTAAAAGGCTTTCTGGATAATTTAGGTTGCACACAAGTTTCACATTTTTCATGTAAGTTTATATCAGATTTACGAATATGATCCGTAAATGACCATGCCAAATATTAAGGGCATGAACAATATTATAAAGAGAAAAATTTACAATTCTTACTATTATTATCAAAATAATATTTAACACATTTAACTTGAAAAGACCCTAAAAAACATATCGTTCGCCTATAAAGGACTCATTCCTACTAATTACAACTTTATTAGGCTCAAACAATAATTTATGGCCATCTTTAATAAGAAGGGAGTCACTAATTAATTTATCCTAATGTCGGACAAATGTTGCACTTGCACAATCTTTTTCAAAAAGTTAGTAATAAATCTATTCTTCCTTCTCCTTTCACTTTTACAATAGCAGTATTAGTCATGTTTACTGCTTTTTCGTCAATAACCTGATATTTTGAAAATAATGATTGGTTAGCATAAAAATAGATATTTGCACTAGTGTCAATCCACTATTTAGTTGATAAACACAATAAATTGACCAAAGGAATGACTGATACAAACCTTTTGTCAATCTCACTAGTCATAACATTCACTCGTGAGGCTTGGTCTCAGATGTTTTTTTCTCTTTGTAATATAAGTAGGCTCTTGTATATGCCCCAATTTTTCATCAACAAAACAACATCTCTTATTTTTCTTGTTAGCATCATTTTGTTGTTTAGAGGAATTATCATTTGAAAACTTCCTCTTTTTTGGGTTTCGAATTTTTTTCCTTCAATAATGTTCATCTTATTCTTAAACTTATTTGATAATTTATCTTTATCTCTTTTTTTTTTCTTCAATTTGAAGAGAAATCCATAGTAAGAGTCTCACGCTTGTGTTTTAAGGACAAAGCAAAGGATTTCTATTTAAGAGGAAGTATTTTAGGCAAAACACCCACATGACATTCCTTACTTTTTTCAATGTTCATTTGTTTCAACTCATGAATTAGAACTTGAAAAAATTATGCTTGTTCCACTATAATTTTATTATTATTATTTTAAAATCCATATATTTTCTCATAATATAGTTATCAAGACCTTCATCTTTTGTACCATATTTCTTTTTCAATGCATCCCATAATTCTTGTGCAATTGTTGTAATGGAGAAAATATCATAAAGATTACTAGACAAAGCTAAAAAAAATATGACCATGACAAAGATAATCCTTATCTACTTGTATTTAATTATTAGTGTCTATAATCAAGTTAGAATTAGAGTTTCCATTTAAAGGATCAACAAGATTGGGATTTTCATTCGATGACACACCAAGATTAAAGATAACAAAAACATGTCCTAACATTGTCAACCAATAATGCATTTGATTTTTCCATCCACATAATTTTTTTCCAGAATTTTTTTTTTTTGTTTTGTAGAAATTTGTTCTTTATAAAAGCAATTTATTTTCTTTTTTTCTTTTAAAAGCTAAAAATAAATTTACCCTGAAATTGTTGAAAAATTAAAAAAGAAATATATAGTGAACACACAAAGAGGTAAATGCACAAAAAAAAAATACTTAACAATAAAAGAAAGAGAAAGTTTGAATGTGAAAAACCTAGTTTAAGGCACGTTATGGCAGGCACTTTCCTTAAAATAGATTTTCTTCACTACCTTGTTGCAAGTAGCAATTAATAATATCCTACTCCCAAAATACAATAAACCACTCAAGGATCTTTCAATGTGTAATCAAATAAAAAGCCCTAAGAACTCTTAAATCCCTCAACTACTCTTTCAGAAAAAAACAAAATAAAGGAAATATTTGAGAAGAGTGGAGAACAAAAAGTGAAGGTTTCGACTCTAGCAGATGTGTATTTGTAATGAGTGAAACATCACTAAAATGCCTTTTTAATAAAAGACACAATATTTATTTCATATGTCAAATAGACGTTTACTTCCATTTAATCGATAGATATACTAAATTTTGAATCACCACCCTCAAAATCCAACAAAAACACCTTCAATACAAAAAAAAGGTAGTTCCAAAAATTGCTTATATACTTGCATCAATAGCAACCCACTTTGATTTGTCTTGTTTGCTATCTTCTAACAGGAATAAGTCTATATTAGTTTACTCCAAAACAAACTTCTTTTTTGGTTGATTTTAGTTGATTTTTCTTTTTTTTTATTTGGTAGATATTAATTTGTGCTTAGCAGGTGTTTATCCTATTGTTTGCTGCATGAAAATTTTTAGTAATAAAAAAATGATAAGTAGCTAAAAATTAGCAAGCTAAATTCTCTAACATTTACTAATACTAGAGGGATCTAAAGGGCAGATAGAGCCTTGGCCCTTTTGCTCCTTTAAATTCCCTAGATTTTTAAAGAATTTGTTTAGCTCATAAATTGTTTTTGCCTCTCAAAGTTCATGATTTGATGTTTTTCAGCTCCTAATATAAAATTCTTAGGCTTGTGCCTAGATGATACTAACCTTCTATGCCACTTATTTGGTTTACTGAAGGAAAAGGTGCTTCTGACTGAACCTTTAGGATTCTTAATTATCTTAGGTTCTAGTGATTCAACTTGAGGTTTTCCATAAAATGGATTTATCTAATACCTGATACTACAACTTGGTGTAAAAACTCTCACACCTTATATTCCGCTTGTGAATGTTAGAAGTGTAGGAATTGCATCACGTAAACACGATTGACCATTTGCAACTAAAAAGTCAAAAGTGCATTGAACAAGTTGATATAGTGTTATAAGATTTGAAAGGTTAACTTCTTTAGTTGCATACAAGTGGTTAGAAACATTTGAAAGCATCATAGTCAAATCGTTAAAAGTCTTATCTAGATTCATTTCATATTTATCGAAGTCTATTGTATTTAGAACATTATTGGCATATACATTAGGTGATACCTCCATGACAGATAAAAAAGACTTATAGGAATATCACACCAAACATTCATCATATTATATGATCACTTCTTTATCGCAAGGGCACCACTTTACGATCTCAGTTCTTGTTGTGTCAATGCAGTTTTGACAGATATTAGGTTAAACATCACCTTTATAAAGGAAAAAGCCTTAAACCTTGTCAGGATCCTTCCCTTCATATATTTTAAAGAAACCATAAATACTTCTTTGACCATAAAGCCACCAGATAAGAAGGCGGTCAAGGTTGTTCTTGAATTAGCTTAAATATTAAAAAACAGATAATATTGTCGTAAAATTCAAATTCAATTTAAAATTCCAAAAATCCAGATAAATATTTTTAAAATTAAAATATAGTATTTTATTTGGATTAGAATTTGATTAGGTTGGTTTTAAACACTAACATTCTAGGCTTAAAAAATATAAAGCCACTTAACCTTTAGCCCAAGCCTAGGCCAAGGCCCAATTTAGCTTTACGGTGGCAATACGTGTGCATGTGTGGTCTAACCTTATGTAGACCTCAACCTTCTAGTAAAAGCTTGGGTGCTTTTTGGGACCCAACTCCACATTGGAAATAGGTTAATATATACCACATAAACAAGCCATACATTTCCAATATAGGTTGCTCACAATCATACATCGATAACCAAATTTTCTTCCACTTTAAATAGGCATTATGAGAGCAATTTTTTATTCACCATAGATATTAATTATGCAACATATATATGCAGCATGATTTACATATAATAACCTATGTATTGGTATACATATTTCGTGTTTATACACATTTATTGGCCCATTGACATCCAACAACTCCCACTTGAATGAAAATTGTCTGAATAAAATGACAAATTCACTTGAAATAGGAGAAAAATATCTTGACAAGTTATTACATTGGGTTAGGTAGCTTTTGGCCTTGAACTTTTCAAAACAATAGTTATTAGATTTACTCGACTAACTAGTGAACTTGATGTTTCAAACTATTTAACATTTCTTGTAAAATAAGATAATAGGTTTTACATAATCCCTCTTTAAACACCCTTGGTTCTCATAGTATGATGTCTGCAGTGAATGTGTTGAGACTTACCATTATACAAACAATTCTATCCTTTACCAATTGCAAATTGGCTATCGCAATGTATATATATTGCCGGCATAAGTTTCGGCCAACACGTAATATATTCTAAAAAAATTTTAAAGCCATTCTGCTTCTTTTTTAGCTTTATGTAAAGCTAAAACTCATATTTCATTATGGATCTGGCTATACACTTTCGTTTAGAAGATTCCTAAGACATTACAACTCCTCCAATAGTAAAGATAAAGAAAAAGGAAATGGAAATGTGGCGCTTTTAAGGTTTTGCTAAGAGGATAAAAAAAATTGAGAGATAAAAAAAAGTCAAAAGATAAAGAAATATATTTAGCTTTTATTGAACCTGTTTGGAATATATATGTAAAAGTTGCATAGACAGCAATTAAACTAGCTTATGTAGATTAGAATTAGGTCAAATCATATATCTCTTTCAAGTTTTAATTCGATTAGGACTATGGTCGACTCATCCCTTATTTATTAGAGCTCTAAGCTGCTTTCTTTTAGGCTGATGTAAAAAAAACACAACTGTTCAAATGGGAAATGATTTGTTGAAAGTTTAAAATATAAGATTTTGATTAAAACACTACCCATCCCTAAGAAAGTTTTTTTCCCTCTTAATCATAAGGAATATTGTTTGACGTTAGACAGTTGGACATCTAATGGTTTGCCACAATATATGTTAATAATTCCTGAGATAAGGACTTATCGCAAATTGCAAACTTAAGAATGCTTTCTACTTTATCAGATTAGCCTTTTATGATTGCATGTGTTTTTTAACGTGATCTAATACTAAGGGAATTGAAAATTTTTAAATTCTACTATTTTATATCTTGTATTTTTTTAACTCCTAACATAGTTATATATCTTTATATGTCTTATGTGATACATATATATATAAGAAAAAAAAGCTCGACTAGATCATCCAAAAAGCAAGGTAAAATCAAAGAATAACATTCCTAATAT
>JBBYHL010006544.1:0-46630 GCA_038381835.1 Adansonia madagascariensis
GATACATTTTGCCAAAAATCATAATTTTATCTACTACCAAGGTCTGTATCGATGTAAACATGCCAGTATTGATACCACACCTTAGGTATCGATACCCAAACCCTTTTGTATTGATACTACATGTCAAAACTCAAGTTTTTCACATCGTAAAGGCCTCGTATCAATACTTTTACCCCAATATAACTTGTACATACCTGTGGCTTCTCGATTTGCCTTACTTGGTTACAAACAATGGGAAATTGGTTTGTATATTCATTTGAATGATCTTAGTGACACCATAAAAAGTGGCTTTTGATGCCTCGTTTTTATATTTTTCTTTAATATGGCCTATAGGCATTTCAGACTTTCCCTAAAAAATTTTTCCCCTGGCACCGTGTCGCCTAATAGTACTTGGTGACAAGGCACCTGGCAGTTGTCCCCTAGTTTTTATTTTTATTCTTTTGATTTTATCATCTTTTACCTAACTCCTAGGATGCCAGAAACTGGTCTGGGCAAAATGAAGTGTCTAGAAATATCATGTATCCTAATGTACATGAGGTATCAAGTTAGCAATTTTGCCACTTATTTTTAAATTTCTCACTGTATTGCAAGTATTTTGCTTACAAATTTTTCGGTGAAGACTTATTTCGGATCTCATATTTTCATCTTTATCACTTTGTAAATTAATATTTTGAATAACATATTGTATTTAATTCATTTTATATAAGTTTTAATGTATTTTTTGAAATTTTATCAATTCTGAAATACGAACTTTCCTTTACATAGAAAATTTTCGATGGAATTTCCTCGAGTTTTAAACTTTAAAATTATTTAAATATTTCCATTTAACCATCATTTTATTTATAAGTTTTTCATTTTTGTTCGAATTTTTCTATTTTCAAGATATGAATTTTCCTACTCCGTAAATTTTTTCGGGAAGATCTTTTAAGTTTATAATTTTTAAAATTCTTTAAATATTATCATTTAATTCACATTAAATCAGTTTTGAAAAATTCATTTTATTTTATGTGTTTTGTATTTTTTTAGAATTTTTCTCATTTCTAAAATACAGAGTTTTTAACTCTGTAAATTTTTTTAGGAATATTTTCTAGGTTTATAATATTTAAAATTCTTTAAATATTATTATTTAATTCATATTAAATTAGTTTTGAAAAATTCATTTTATTTTATGCGCTTTGCTTTTTTTAAGAATTTTTTTCACTTCCAAAATACAGAGTTTTCCACTTTGTAAATTTTTTTGGGAAGTTTTTTTCTAAGTTTAAGATAGCAAACTTTGAAAAGTTCAATGGCACTACTTCTTCGCAAGCCAACATCAAAATGTGTATTAGAAAAATGAATGGGTACACCCACAATAATAAGCTTCTTATTCACTATTTTTAAGAAAGCTTGTCATGGTCAGCATTAAGATGGTATAATAATTTGAATAAGAGTCAAGTACAATACTGAGAAGACTTGGCTAATAATTTTCTTCAATAATATTTGTTAGATTAGGCACCTGACAGATTGTTTCTTCCGATTATGGAGAAAAAATCAATAGAAACATTCATGCAGTATGCCCAGAGATAGAGAGACGTAGCGGCCTAAATACAACCACCTTTAATGGAAAAAAGATGGTATCTTTATTTCTGAATACCTTACCAAATCTATTCTTTGACAAATTTATGGGAAGTGCCACAACGAGTTTTGATGATATAGTGGTCTCTGGTGAAATGATTGAAAATGCCATAAAAAATGGGAAGATACAAGTTAATAAGGTACCTACGATGAAAAAAGAAAAACTTATGAAAAAAAAAAGAAATTGAAGCTATCTTTTAAATAAATCAATCACTTGCGGATCCTAGTTAATATTTGTCTCATCCTTATGATCCCTGTTATCTTATCATGAATTGTGCATCCAATGCATCCCATCATCCCTCCCAGCCATGCTGACAATTAAATCAACTATCATATCTGAGCATAAGTAAAGTCCTCAGCAGAATAGTTAAAATAAATGTAAGAAGCAAAATCTGAATCTGGTTAAGTAGATTCTCTTATCTTATTTTGAGTTTTAACTTGTGCTTATCAAGAATTAACTCTTAACACTAGTCTAAATTGAACCTCTCAAACCCCATATCCTAAATGGTATGACATCAACTAAGGTTACGATTATCACTCTGGTAATTTAGGTCATTCAACAAAGGATTGTCCTGCTCTTCAATCAAAGTTCAGGACCTTATTAAAGCTGCGAAATTGAGCTTTGAAGATGGGAAAGCTAAATGTCATTGACAAGAAGTAGAAGCCTCCTATGATGATTAGTGTAACCATTATTTTGAAAAGCCCTTGGTTCTGAATATATATCATTTTATAAATTATGTATTTTAAAAATTTTTGATAAGATAAGAATGTTTTGAAAAAGTATGATGCCGAAAGTCCTAAGAATATTAATGATCAATGTTAAAATTAAGTTTATATCCTATTATACTGACGTTAATCAATAACCATTCGCATAAAAAGTCAAAAGTCTTCGATGGTGGTATTCAAAGCATATAAAGCTCTTCAATGTCTTCGATGGTGTTATTCGAAGACAAAGCTTTGATGGTTATATTGGAAGCATTTAAAATGTTTTTGAAAGCTTTGATGGTGATATTTAAAGCATTTAAGAATTTTCAAAGTCTTCGATGATGATATTTGAGGATAATGCTTTGATGGCAGAATATACATAAAAGAAAATATAAGCCCTCAAGGATTTGAATCTGACCAAATTTGATAAGTTGCTGGAGACCTATTAAGGAAGATTGGTCTAAGGGTCATCAACCTTATGGTAGTATGCCAATTAAGGGAATTTTCTATCTTAAATTTAAATTAATAATGAAATGAATTTTGATTTGTAAATAATCTGCATACTATCATCGTCCATGAATTTTGTTAATAATGATTTCCAATATTTAGGATAATGAAAACATTTTGGAAAATTTTTCTTTGGTAGGTGATCACCATTAGGTTGAACTCTTTCAAAAAGGACCTTTACCTTCATATATATGATTATCCTAAACATTCATAGAGCTTTCACAGCCATAGACTTTCCACACCCAAATGTTTTTTTCTATGAATTTCTTAAAGGTCTTACAAATGGGTTATGCTCCTAAAAGATTCAGATATTGATATTTGACATGTGTTAAAATAATAATAGTAATTTTGAGATCTCCTTCATTTAGATAATCTTTTACCATAATTTCCATGGTACTCTCCTAAATCCTCAATGTAAAAAGAATGAGAGTGAACATGAGCCAAAATCTTCATTTCCTTTGAACAAAACCTTTTTAAACTAATTCTTAATACATAAGATAAAAGATCTAAGATCTTTTCCAAGCCAATTTGATTTTTTCTTAAAGGCTTAAGTAGTCTTTGTGACCATGAAGCCAATAGTTTTGAGGGGCATAACTTAAGCCTTTATCGAGTGCAACATCATACTATTAAAGTATTCAAAATGATTTTAGAAACAAATTATCCTTTTTCTTAGCAAAATGCTTGAAAAGTTCAAATGGCTGTGTTTGAAATAAAAATGGCCTTTTTTTTTCTATCTCTTCTCAAATATAGAAGATTATTCCCTTTATAGTCCCTTTTGAGCCTGATAATTTATTTTCTTTCTTTAGACCCTAATCAAGGACCACCCTTCTTACTAGAGGCAAATGTAGTGAAGCTTTGAAATTAAAAAGAGTGAATTTAGTTTTAAAAGTTACAAGAAGACCAAGTCAGATGTCATAAGGCAAAATTTAAAGACTAGAGAAAGTTTAAGTTTCAAGTTCAAATATTCAAAGTAAAAAAATATAGAAAGTTTTAATTTCAAGTATTCACAGTAAAAAAAAATCAAGAAAGTTCAAATTTCAAGCTCCTTCAAAATGAAGAAGGAAGCAAACAAAAATAGATAAAGAATATAGATGTGTTTTGCCTTGGAAGACATGCTGGGTCGAGTTTTGCTGAAGAAAAGTGGTCCTTGATATTCAAAGCATTCAAAAAAGCTTTGACGGTGATACTCGAAGCATTCAAAAAAGCTTCAATGGTGATATTCAAAGCATTCAGAGGTTTTCATTTAGAAAATGTTTTCAAAGCTTCCATGATGATATTTGAAGTGTCCATAAAAGTTTATGTTAGAACTAAATGCTTGGTGATAACCGGGATGCTTCTATGCCAAAGGTGTATAGGAGGAATTGGTTCATTTATTATTGGTCAGCTTCACTTGGTTAGGAACCAATGACACATCATGTTTAACTTTGTCTAATTAAGTAGAAGGATAGGTGGAATTTGTTATTGGTTAGCTTCACTTGGTTAGGAACCAATGAAGCAAGATGTCTTTTTCACATGATCCTATGGTAAGGTAGGTGAAATATGGTTTAAGGCAACTTCAATTGGTTAAATAGAAGGATCAGCGAAGTTCTCTGTGTTCTCTCTAATGTAGTTGGTATATATATGTTTGTATGTTGTAAAAAAAAAACCCTTTTTAGAAACAATTTTTGTAAGGCATGAATAAAATTGTGTCCATTTGGTCTTTGCCTTATTCCTGATTCTCAGCAACAGTAAAAAATGGGTAGCTATGGACACCTAATTTTTTCCAAACCTCCTTCGTGTCAATCCAAAAATATTCGAGATACAAAATTAGGTATTTATCCCAGTGGAGGTAAATTTCCTTTAGGGGGATGTACTTTTCAAGACCCATTCAGTTATGCTAAAATGACCACAGGTGCATGTGAAAAATTACTACCATTTCAAGGGTAGTACGTAACAAATCTCGGATAAAAAAGATAAATATCAAGGTACAACAATTAGCTTTTAACTTTATACTTATGAAATTTTGAAATATGTTTCTATAGATGTTATCATGGTTAAATTTCTCATTTTAAAGATTTTTTCAAAAATTTTTGTTAAGTTTGTGAAGTTGGCCCTTGTATATTTTACCGATACCAATATGGCATTTATGCTGATATGCACTTCAAAAAATCTTAAATATGCAAGGAAAAATTCATAGTGGCATTGTTTACCACTAGGTATCAAGTTGGCAATTTTGCCACTTATTTTTGAGTTTTTTTACGGTATCGGGAGTATTTTGCTCGTGAATTTTTCAACAAAGACTTATTTCGGATTTCATATTTTTTATTTTTTCACCTTAAATTAATATTTTGAATAAAATATTGTATTTAATTCATTTTATATAAGTTTCAATGTATTTTTTTAAAATTTTTTGATTTTAAAAAACGAGCTTTCTTTTATTTATAAAATTTTTATGGAATTTTCTTGAGTTTTGAACTTTGAAAGTCTTTAAATATTTCCATTTAACCATAACTAAATCTATATTTCAAAATTCATTTTATTTTATAAGTTTTGTGTTTTTTTAGATTTTTTTTTCTTTTCAAGATAATGAGTTTTCTACTCTGTAAATTTTTTCGGGAAGATATTCTAGCTTATAATTTTTCAAATTCTTTAAATATATTTTTTAATTCATACAAAATCAGTTTGAAAATTTAATTTAATTTTATGTGTTTTGCATTTTTTTAGAATTTTTTTCGTTTTTAAGATACGAAGTTTTTAACTTCATAGATTTTTCAAAAAGTTTTTTTCTAAGTTTATAATATTTAAAATTCTTCAAATATGATTGTTTAATTCATATTAAATCAATTTTGAAAAATTGAGTTTATTTAATGTATTTTGCATTTTTTTAATTTTTTTCTATTTAAAAAATACAGAGTTTTCCACTTTAAAAATTTTTTCGGGAAGATTTTTCTAAGTTTATAATTTTTAAAATTCTTCAAATATTATTGTTTAAATCCTATTAAATTAGTTTTGAAAATTTCAATATATTTTATGAGTTTTGCATATTTTCACATATAACAATTTTTTCCAATAAGGTTTTTCTCGTAAAATTTTAAGAGCTTATTATTTTTAATTTTTATTGTAAATTAAAAATTATTTTTATTATTAGATTAAATTAAGTCAATCATATGGAATTTTGTTTCAAATACATAATTTTTAATTTTTATAATTTAATCTTTTTAAGTGATGTTTACGGTATAATTTTATAGATTATACAAATATCTTTCAAAATTCTCTAGACTTTGCATGACATCGTCCACCAAAATACAAATGCAATTAATTTAGGTCAAATCTAAATTAATAAAAATAAAAAGTCTAAAATAAATTAAATAAATAAATAAATAAAAGAAAATGGTAGAAGTTTGTGGAACTTCCACCCTTGGCTAGTGTCCATCCCTTATAAATAGGGATGGATTTCTTCATTTCAAGTTTTAGGCTTGGAAAGAAAAAACAAAAAAACAAAAAAATTTATTAGATTTTCAAGCTTTTAAGATATACTCTTCTACACAAATTTTTGTTTTGTTAGTTTCATTCATTTTAGTTGAAATATTTTTATTTTTATGTATATATATTTTTTGTGTTATTTTTCTTGATAATTTTCATATTGATTTATGTTGATTTACTTATTATTTAAGTTGATTTTCTGCTTATTTAGCTTAGTAAAAATTATGACATGTAGATATGTTGATATTATGCAAATATATGATGAAAAATATTGTTTTTGATCAAAATATCATGTTGGCTGAAATATATAGCCTAATATTCAATTTTTTTTATTTTTCTTGATATTTAGGATAATTTTCTAAAGTTAAAAACTTTTAAGGGCTTAAAATAATTTTCCTAAATTTTTGAAGGCTTTAGAAGATTGATTCTCAGCTTGAATGAATTTGATTTTGATGATTTTGTGATGTTTTTATTTCATTTAGCTTATTTTGTAATTATAGAAAATATAAGGACTAAATCACAAAAATTGCAAAATTGTTTCTATAGCCATTCAAGTTTGGCCGAACCATGTAGGTAGCTTTGGAAATGTTTTCATGATTAGTTTAACATATTTAAATCTGTTTTATGGATTTTATATCATTTTGGGGTCATTATTACAAAAACATCACAAGTGATGGATGAACCTTGACTCTAATGAAAAAAGATGAAAAGAAAAGCCTTTCTTGTAAGCCAAACTGTCAATATCATGTTTCGCAAAGAGGAGAACATGATTATAATACCCAATAATAAAAAAATTAGAGATTATTAGGGGAATCTAAGTTTATCTTATTTGATAGATGAACTTTTATTCTAACGTAAATGGTGGAGAGAAATACTTTCCTTGCCAAACCAAAGCATTAATATCATTTATCCTAATGAGGAAAACGTGCTTATATTGCCCAATCATGAAAAGAATAGAGATTTTTATGAGAACCTAAGTTTATTTTATTTGATGGATGAACTTTGATTCAATAAAAAATAGGGGAAAGAAAAACTTTTTGTGCCAAACCAAAGCATCACTATTATGTATCCTAAAGAGAAGAACATGATTATAATGCCTAATTATGAAAAAAATGAAGATTATTATGAGTATCCAAGTTCATCTCATTTGACGGATGAACTTTGATTTTAAGAAAAATGGAGTAAAAAAGCTTTTCTTGCCAAACCAAATCATCCATATCATTTATCCTAATGAGTAAAACATGTTTGTAATGGCCAATCACGAGAAGAATCGAGATTGTTATAAGAGTCCAAGTTTGTCTTATTTGAGTACGAACATTGATTCTGAAGAAAATGGTGGAAAGAAGAATCCTTTCTTGCCAAATCAAAGCACCAATATTGTGTATCCAATAAGGATAACGTGTTTAAGCTGCCCAATCATGAAAAGATAAGAGATTATTGTAAGAATCAAAGTTTGTCTCATTCGACAAACAAACTTTGATTCTACAAGAAATGGTGGAAAGAAAAGCATTTGTTGCTAAGCCAAGGCATCGATATCGCATATCCTAAAAATGAGTAGTGTTATATTTCCCAATCATTAACAGATTGGAGATCATTGCGAGATCCAAGTTTGTCCCATTTGATAGATAAACTTTGATTCCAAGGAAAATGGTGGAAAGAAAAAAAAATCTTTTCTTACTAAACGAAAGCATCAATACTGTGTATCCTAATGAAGAAAACGTGATTATAGTGCCCAATCAAGAAAAGAATGGAGATTATTACAAGAATCCAAGTTTATCTTATTTGACTGATGAACTTTGGTTTTGATGAAAATGTTGAAAAGAAAGGCTTTTCCACCTAAATCAACGCATCAATATCATGTTTCCCAATGAAGAAAACATGATTATAGTGCCTAATCATGAAAGGAATGGAGATTATTAATAGAATCCATATGTGTCTCATTTGACGAACGAATGTTGATTCTAAGAAAAATAGTGGAAAGAAAACTTTTCTTGCCAAGACAAAAATTCAATATCATTTATCGTAATGAGAAAAATGTGTTTATAGTGCCCAACCAAGAAAAGAATAGAGATTATTAAGAGAATCTAAGTTTGTCTTATTTGATGGATGAACTTGGATTCTAAAGAAAATGGTCAAAAGAAAAGCTTTCCTTGCCAAACCTAAGTATCCTTATCATTTATCCCAATGAAGAAAACCTATTTATAATGCCCAATCATGAAAAGAATAGAGATTGTGATGAGAAATCAAGTTTGTCTTATTTGACAGACAAACTTTGATACTAAAAAAAAGGTAGAAAGAAAAGCTTTTCATGCCGAACCAAAGCATAAACATCCTGTATCCCAATAAGGAAAATGTGATTATAATGCCCAACATAAAAGGATTGGAGATTGTTACAAGTATCCAAGTTTGTCTCATTTGACAAATAAACTTTGATTCTAACAAAAATAGGGAGAAAAATTTTTCTTTTTATTTCCAAACTAAAGCATAATATCATGGAGCCCAATAAGGAAAACATGATCATAGTGCCCAATCACGAAAAAAAGAAAGATTATTACGAGAATCCAAATATGTCTTATTTGATAGATGAACTATGATTCTTAGGTAAATGCTAGAAGGAAAAGCTCTTCTTGCCAAATGAAAGCATTTGCATTGTTTATACTAATAAGAAAAACGTGTTTATAGCACCCAATCATGAAAAGAATGGAGATTGTTAATAAGAAATCAAGTTTATCTCATTTGACAGATGAACTTTAATTCTAAGGAAAAGGGTGAAAAAAAAAGCTTTTCTTGCCAAACCAAAGCAATAATATCATGTATCTCAATAAGGAACACTTGATTAGAGTGCCCAATCACAAAAGAATGGAGATTACCGTAAGTATCCAAGTTTGTCTCATTTGACAGATAAACTTTGATTCTAATGAAAATGGTGGGGAACAAAAAGTATTTTTCTTCCAAACCAAAGCATCAAAATCATGCAGCCTAATGAGGAGAACATGATTATAGTGCCTAATCATAAAAAGAATGAAGATTATTATGAGAACCCAAGTTTGTCTCATTTGACAGATGAACTACGATTCTTGGGTAAATGCTGGAAAGAAAAGCTTTTCTTGCCAAACCAACACACCTATTTTATTTATTCTAATGAGGAAAACATGTTTATAGTGCCCAATCAATAAAAGAATGGAGATTATTTTGAGAATCCAAGTTTGTCTCATTTGACAAGAAACCTTTTATTTCAAGGAAAATGGTGAAAAAAAAGTTTTCCTTGCCAAACCAAAGTGTAAATATTGCATATCCCAATAAGGAAAACATGATTATAATGCCTAATCACAAAAAGATTAGAGATTATTATAAGGATCTAAGTTGTTCTCATGTGACAGATGAACTTTGCTTTCAAGGAATGACAAAAAAAAAGTTTTCTTGCCAAAGCAAAGATCAATATTGTGTATCCCAATGAGGATAATGTGATTATAGTGCCCAATCATAAAAGGAAAAAAGATTTTTATGAGAATCCATGTTTGTCTCAAGTGACGAACGAACCTTGACTCTAATGAAAACGGTGAAAAGAAAAGCCTTTCTTTCCAAACCAAAACGTCAATATCATGTATCCTAAAGAGAAGAACGTGATTATAATGCCCAATAATGAATGGAATAGAGATTATTAGAGGAATCCAAGTTTATCTCATTTTATAGATGAACTTTTATTCTAATATAAATGGTAGGGAGAAATATTTTCCCTACCAAACCAAAACATTAATATTGTTTATTCCAATGAGGAAAACATTTTTATATTGCCTAATCATGAAAAGAATGGAGATTTTTATGAGAACCCAAGTTTGTCTTATTTAACGGATGAACCAGATTCAATGGAAATAGGGAAAGAAAAGCTTTTCTTGCCAAATCAAAGCATCAATATTGCATATCCTAAAGAAGAGAATATGATTACAGTGCCCAATCACAAAAGGAACGAAGATTATTATAAGTATCCAAGTTCATCTCACTGAACAGATGCACTTTGATTTGAAAGACAATGGTGGGAAAAAAAGCTTTTCTTGCCAAACCAAATCATCCATATCGTTTATCCTAATGAGGAAAACATGTTTATAGTGCCCAACTATCAGAGGAAAGTAGATTATTACAAGAGTCCAAGCTTGCTTCATTTGACGTATGAATATTGATTCTAAGGAAAATGATGGAAAGAAAAATCCTTTCTTGCCAAACCAAAGCATCAATATCTTGTATCCCACTAAGGAGAACTTGTTTATGGTGTCCAAATATGAAAAGATTAGAGATTATTATAAGAATCCAAGTTTGTCTCATTTGACGGATGAACTTTGATTCTACGAAAAATGTTGGAAGAAAAGCTTTTCTTGCCAAGCCAAAGCATCAATATCGCCCAACCTGAAGAGGAAAATATGTTTATATACCTAATCATGAAGAGATTAGAGATCATTATGAGAATCTAAGTTTGCCTTATTTGACAGAAAAAGTTTAGTTCTAAGGAAAGTAATGGAAAAAAATCTTTTCTTGCCAAACCAAAGCATCAATATCATGTATCCCAATGAAGAGAACATGATTATAGTGTGTAATCACAAAAAGAATGGAGATTATTACAAGAATCCAAGTTTGTCTCATTAGATGGATGAACTTTGATTCTAATGAAAATGGTGAGAAAAAAGCTTTTCTTGCCAAACCAACACATCATAGTACCTAATCATGAAAATAATAGAGGTTATTAAGAGAATCCATGTATGTCTCATTTGACAAATGAACGCTGATTCTAATAAAAATAGAGGAAAGAAAAACTTTTCTTGCTAGGCCAAAAATTCAATATTGTTTATCCTAATAAGGAAAATGTGCTTGTAGTGCCCAACCACAAAAAAAATAGAGACTATTAAGAGAATCCAAGTTTGTCTTATTTGACAAATGAACTTGGATTCTAAGGAGAATTGTGGAAGGAAAAGCTTTTCTTGTCAAACCAAAAAAACCTTATCATTTATCTCAACAAGGAAAACATGTTTGTAGTACCTAATCATGAAAAAAATAGAGATTATGATGAGAAACTAAGTTTGTCTCATTTGACAGATGAACTTTGATTCTAAAGAAAATGGTGGAAAAGAAAGCTCTTCATGCCAAACTAAAGCATGAATATTGTGTATCCTAATAAGAAAAATGAGATTATAGTGCCTAATCACAAAAGGAATGGAGATTGCTACAAATATCCAAGTTTGTCTCATTTGACAGATAAACTTTGATTCTAATAAAAATGGTGGAGAAAAAATTCTTTTCTTTCTAAACCAAAGCATCAATATCACATAGCCCAATGAGGAGAACACAATTATAATGCCCAATCACGAAAGAATGGAGATTATTATGAGAATCCAAATTTATCTCATTTAACAGGTGAACTACGATTCTTAGTAAATGCTAGAAATAAAAGCTTTTCTTATCAAACCGAAGCATCCATATAGTTTATCCTAATGAGGAAAACGTTTTTATAGTGCCTAATCAAGTGGCGAATGGAGATTGTTTTAAGAATCCAAGTCTTATTTGATAGATGACCTTTGATTTTAAGGAAAATGGTGGAAAAAAAAGCTTTCCAAAGTGTCAATATTGCGTATCCTAATGAGAAAAACATGAGTATAGTGCCTAATCACAAAAAGAACAGAGATTATTTTGAAAATCTAAGTTTTTCTCATTTAACAGATAAACTTTGCTTTTAAGGAAAATGATGAAAAGAAAAAATGTTTTCTTGCCAAAGCCTCAATATTATGTATTCCAATAAAGATAACATGATTATAGTTCCCAATCATGAAAAAAAAGGAGATTATTATGAGAATCTAAGTTTGTCTTAAGTGACATATGAACCTTGACTTTAATGGAAATGGTTAAAAGAAAGCCTTTTTTGCCAAGCCAAAGCGTCAATATCTTGTATCCCGAAGAGAATAACGTGATTATAATGCCTAGTAATGAAAAAAAATTATTAGGGGAACACAAGTTTATCTTATTTAATGAATGAACTTTCATTTTAACAAAAAAATGGAGGTTACATACTTTTCTTGCCAAACCAAAGCATCAATTTCGTTTATCCCAATGAGAAAAACATGTTTATATAGCCCAATCATGGAAAGAATGGCGATTTTTACGAGAACCTAAGTTTGTCTTATTTGATGGATAAACTTTGATTTAATGGAAAATAGGGAAATAAAAACTTTTCTTGCCAAACCAAAGCATCAATATTGTGTATCTTAAAGAGAAGAACGTGATTATAGCACCCAGTCATGAAAAGAACCGAGATTACTAGGAGTATCCAAGTTTGTCTTATTTAACTGATGAACTTTGAATTTAAGAAAAATGGTAAAGAGAAAAGCTTTTCTTGCCAAACTATATCATCCATATTGTTTATCCTAATGAGGAAAACATGTTTATAGTGCCCAATCATGAGAAGAATAGAGATTGTTACAAGAGTCTAAGTTTGTATCATTTGACTTATGAACATTGATTCTAAGGGTGGGAAAAAAATCCTTTCTTACCAAACCAAAAGATCAATATCATGTATCTTAAAGAGGAGAATGTGTTTATGGTGCCCAATTATGAAAAGACTTGAGATTATTACAAGAATCCACGTTTGTCTCATTTGACAGAGGAACTTTGATTCTAAACAAAAATGGTGGAAAAAAAAGCTTTTCTTGCCAAACCCAGCATCCTTATCATTTATCCGAGTGAGAAAATCTTATTTATAGTGCCTAATCATGAAAAGAATAAAGATTGTGATAAGAAATCAAGTTTGTCTCATTTGATAGATGAACTTTGATTCCAAAAAAATGGTGGAAAAAAAGTTTTTCATGCCAAACCAAAGCATGAATACTATGTATCCCAATAACGAAAATGTGCTTATAGTGACCAATCATAAAAGGAATGAAGATTATTATAAGTATCCAAGTTTGTCTCATTTGACAGATGAACTTTGATTCTAATGAAAATAGTAAAAAAAAATCTTTTTTCCAAATTAAACCTTTAATATCATGTAGCCTAATGAGGATAACGTGATTATAGTGCCTAATCACGAAATGAATGGAGATTATTACGGGAATCCAAATTTGTCTCATTTGACAACGAACTTTAATTCCAAGGTAAATGGTGGAAAAAAAGCTTTTCATACCAAACCAAAGCATCCATATCGTTTATCCCAATGAGAAAAATGTGTTTATAGTGCCCAATCACAAAAAAAAATGGGGATTGTTCTAAGAAACCGAGTTTCTCTCATTTGATAGATGA
This sequence comes from Adansonia madagascariensis, assembly GCA_038381835.1. Classification (NCBI taxonomy): domain Eukaryota; kingdom Viridiplantae; phylum Streptophyta; class Magnoliopsida; order Malvales; family Malvaceae; genus Adansonia; species Adansonia madagascariensis. The sequence goes on from JBBYHL010006544.1 coordinate 13,567, forward strand.
ACTTTGATTCTAAGGAAAATGGTGGAAAGAAAAGCTTTTCTTGCCAAACCAAAGCTTAAATATCGTGTATCCCAATAAGGAAAATGTGATTATAATGCCCAATCACAAAAGGAGTAGAGATTACTACAAGTGTCTAAGTTTGTCTCATTTAACATATGAACTTTGATTCTAATGAAAATGGTAGGGAGAAAAAAATCTTTTTTTTCTAAACCAAAGCATCAATATCATGTAACCTAATGAGCAAAACATGATTATAGTGCCTAATCATGAAAGGAATGGAGATTATTATGAGAATCCAAATTTTTCTCATTTAACAAATGAACTAGGATTCTTAGGTAAATGCTAGAAAGAAAAGCTTTTCTTGCCAAATCAAGGCATCCATATTATTTATCCTAAAGAGTAAAACATTTTTATAGTGCTTAATGAAGAAAAGAATGGAGATTATTATGAGAACCCAAGTTTCTCTTATTTGACAGATGAACTTTGATTCAAAAAAAATGAGAGAAAGAAAAGCTTTTCTTGCCAAACCAAAGCATCAACATTGTATGTCCTAAAAAAAAGAACATGATTATAGTGCCTAACCATGAAAAGAGTGGACATTATTATGAGTATCCAAGTTTATCCAATTCATTAAATGAACTTTGATTTTGAGCAAAATGGTGGAAAGAAAATTTTGCTTGCCAAACCAAAGCATCCGTCTTATCTAACATAATAAGGAGAACCTGAATACAGTGCCAACCATGAAAAGAATATAGATTAGTACAAGAATCCAAGTTTGTCTCATTTGAAAAATGAACATTGATTTTAAAGAAAACAACAAAAAAAGATAATTTTTTCCTACCAAACCAAAACATCAATATCATGTATCCCAACGAGGAGAATGTGTTTATCACGAAAAGAATGGAGTTATTACGAGAATCCAACTTTGTCTCATTTGATGGATGAACTTTGACTCAATGGAAAATGAGGGAAAGAAAACCTTTTCATGCAAACCAAAGAATCAATATTGTGTGTCCTAAGGAGGAGAATGTGATTATAGTGCCTAATTACAAAAAGAATGGAGATTATTATCAGTATCCAAGTTTGTTTCATTTGATGAATAAACTTTGATTTTAAGGAAAATAGTGGAAAGAAAAGCTTTTGTTGCCCAACCAAATCATCCATATCGTTTATTCTAACGAGGAAAACATGTTTATGGTGCCCAATCACAAGTAGAATGGAGATTGTTACAAGAGTCCAAGTTTGTCTCATTTGACGTGCGAACGTTGATTCAAAGGAAAATAATAGAAAGGAAAATCCTTTGTTGCCAAATCAGAGCATCAATATTATGTATCCTAATGAGGAAAACCTATTTATGGTGCCCAACCATGAAAATATTGGAGATTATCACTAGAATCTAGGTTTGTCTCACTTGAAGGAAAAATTTTAATTCAACAAAAAAGGCGAAAAAAGAGTTTTTCATGCCAAGCCAAAAGAAAAGGCCATGTTTATAGTGCCCAAATTAGAGATCATTGGGAGAATCCAAGTTCATCTCATTTGACAGACAAACTTTGATTCTAAGGAAAATGGTGGAAAGAGAAAAAAATTCATTTCTTGCCAAACCAAAGCATCAATATCATGTATTCCAATGAAGAGAACATGATTATATTTTCTAACACGGAAAGAATGGAGATTATTACAAGAAACTAGGTTCATCTTATTTGACGGAAAAACTTTGATTCTAATGAAAATGGTGTAAAGAAAAGCTTTTGCTTGCAAACCAACACACAGATATCACGTATCCCAATGAGAAGAACGTGATTATAATGCATACATGAAAAGAATGGAGTTTATTAAAGGAATCCATATGTGTCTTATTTGATGAGTGAACGTTGATTCGAAGAACTTTTCTTGTGAAGCCAAAAATTCAATATCGTTTATCCTAATGAGGAAATTTGTTTACAGTGCCAAACCATAAAAGGAATGGGATTATTGAGAGAATCCAAGTTTATCTTATTTGAAAAGCGAACTTGGATTCTAAAGAAAATGGTGGAAAGATAAGCTTTTCTTACCAAACCAAAGCATCCTTATTATTTATACCAATGAAGAAAACATGTTTATAGTGCCTAATCATGAAAAGAATGGAGATTGTAATGAGAAACCAAGTTTGTCTTATTTGACAAAAGAACTTTGTTTCTAAAGAAAATGGTGGAAAAAAAGCTTTTCATGTGAAACCAAAGGATGAATATCATGTATCCCAATAAGAAAAATGTCATTATAGTGCCCAATAACCAAAAGAATGGAGATTGTTACAAGTATACAAATTTGTCTAATTTGATGAACGAACTTTGATTCTAACAAAAATAGTTGAAATAAAAAAATCTTTTCTTTCCAAACTAAAGCATCAACGTTGTTTAGCCCTGTGAGGAAAACGTGATTATAGTTCCTAGTCACAAAAGGAACAGAGATTATTATGAGAATTCAAATATGTCTCATTTGATAGATGACCTTTAATTCTAAGGTAAATGGTGGAAAAAAAAGTTTTTCTTGCCAAACAAAAGCATCCATATCATTTATCCCAATAAGAAAAACATGTTTATAGTGCCTAATCGTGAAAAGAATGGAGATTGTTATGAGAAACCAAGTTTGTCTCATTTGACAGATAAACTTTTATTTCCAGGAAAATGGTGGAAAGAAAAGTTTTTCTTGCCAAACCAAAGCATAAATATGATGTATCCCAATAAGGAAAATGTGATTATAGTGCCCAATCACAAAAGAAATGGAGATTACTACATGTATCCAAGTTTATCTTATTTGACAGATGAACTTTAATTCTAACAAAAATGGTGGAGAGAAAAAAATCTTTTCGTTCAAAACCAAAGCATTAATATCATCTATCCTTATGAGGAAAACATTTTTATTATGCCAAATCAAGAAAATAATGGAAATTATTATAAGAAGCCAAGTTTTACTTATTTTATGGATGAACATTGATTAAAAAATGAAGGGAAGAGATGCTTCTCTTACCAAATCAAAGCATCAATATTGTGAGTCCTAAAGAAGAGAACGTGATTATAGTGCCCAACCATGAAAGGAATGGTCACTATTATGAGTGTCCAAGTTTATTCAATTTGATGGATGAAAGTTTGATTCTAATGAAAATGGTGGAAAGAAAAGCTTTTCTTGCCAAACCAAAGCATCCATCTTATGCACCCTAATAAGGAGAACGTGATTACAATGCCCAATCAATATAATAACAGAGATTACTATAAGAATCCATGTTTGTTTCATTTGACAGACGAACTTGATTCTAAGGAAAATGGCAAAAAATTATAATCTTTTCTTGCCAAACGAAAGCATCAATATTATGTATCCCAATAAAGATAACGTGTTTATAGTGCCTAATGATGAAAAAAATGGAGATTATTACAACAATCTAAGTTGCCTCATTTTACGGATGAACTTCAATTCAATGGAAAATAGAGGAAAGAAAAGCTTTTCATGCCAAACCAAAGCATCAATATTGTGTATCCTAAAGAAGAGACATGATTATAGTGCCCAATCATGAAAAGAATGGAGATTATAATGCCCAATCTCATTTGATGGATGAACTTTGATTTTAAGGAAAATGGTGGAAAGAAAAGCTTTTCTTATCGAACAAAATCATCCATATTATTTATCCTAATGAGGAAAACATGTTTATAGTGCCAAATCACTAGAACAATGGAGATGTTACAAAAGCCCAAGTTTGTCTCATTTGACCTACGAACATTGATTCGAAGGAAAATGATGGAAAAAAATCCTTTCTTGCCAAACCAAAGCATCAATATCGCGTATCCTATGGGGGAATGCATTTATGGTGCCTAATCATTAAAAAGTTTAGAGACTATTACGAGAATCCAAGTTTGTCTCATTTCATAGATGAACTTTGATTTTACAAAAAATGGTGGAGAGAAAAGCTTTTCTTACTAAGCCACAACATTAATATCGCATATCCTGAAGAGAAGAATGTGTTTATAGTGCCCAATCATGAAGAGATTGGAGATCATTATGAGAATCCAGGGTTTGTCTCATTTGACAAACAAACTTCGATTCTAAGAAAAGTGGTGGAAAGAGAAAAAAAATCTTTTCTTGCCAAAACAATGCATCAATATCATGTATCCCAATGAAGAGAACATGATTATAGTGCCTAATCACGAAAAGAATAAAGATTATTACAAGAATCAAAGTTTACCTCATTTGACAGATGAACTTTGATTCAAATGAAAATGGTGAAGAGAAAAGCTTTTCCTTGCAAACCAATGCATCAATATCATATATCCCAATAAGGAGATGATTACAGTGCTAATCATTAAAAGAATGAAGATTATTAACAGAATCAATGTGTGTCTCATTTGATGAATGAACGTTGAATCTAAGAAAAATAGTGGAAAGACAATTTTTTTTGCCCAGCCAAAAATTCAATATCACTTATCCTAATGAGGAAAATGTGTTTATTGTTCCCAAACCATGAAAGAATGGACATTATTAAGAGAATCCAAGTTTGTCTCATTTGATGGATGAACATGGATAAGGAAAATGGTGGAAAGAAAAGCTTTTCTTGCCAAACCGAAGCATCCTTATCATTATCCCAATGTGGAAAATGTATTTATAGTGCTTAATCATGAAAAGAATGGAGATTGTGACAAGAAAACAAGTTTGTCTCATTTAATGGATAAACTTTGATTCTAATGAAATTGTTGGAAAGAAAATCTTTTGATGCCAAACCAAGGCATGAATATCGTGCATCCCAATAAGGAAAATGTGATTATAGTGCCCAATAGCAAAAAGAATGGAGGTTATTACAAGTATCCAAGTTTGTCTCATTTGGCAGACGAACTTTGAATCTAACAAAATTAGTGGAAAGAAAAAATCTTTTATTTCCAAACTAAAGCATCAATATCGTGTAGCCCAGTGAGGAAAAAGTGACTGTAGTGCCCAATCATGAAAAAAATAAAGATTATTTTGGGAATCCAAATTTGCCTCATTTGACAGCTTTAATTCTAAGATAAATGGTGGAAAGAAAAGCTTTTCTTGCTAAACCAAAGCATCCATCTTGTTTATCCTAAAAAGGAAAACATGTTTATACTGCCCAATCATGAAAAGAATAGAGATTGTTACAAGTGACCAAGTTTGTCTCATTTGATAGATGAACATTGATTCTAATGAAAATGGTGGAAAGAAATGCATTTCTTGCCAAACCAAAGCATGAATATCGTGTATCCTAACAAGGAAAATATGATTATAATGTCCTATCACAAAAGGAATGGAGATTACTGCAGGTATTCGTGTTTGTCTTATTTGATTGATAAACTTTGATTCTAAGAAAAATGGTGGAGAGCAAAAAAAATCTTTTTTTTTTAGAACCAAAGTATCTATGTCATGTAACCCAATGTGCAAAACGTGATTATAATGCCCAATTACGAGAATCCAAATTTGTCTCATTTGATAGATGAATTATGATTCTTTGGTAAATGTTGGAATGCAAAGCTTTTCTTGCTAAACCAAAGCATCCATATCATTTATCCTAATGATGAAAACGTTTTTATAGTGCCCAACCAAGAAAAAATTGGAGATTATTATAAGAACCTGAGTTTGCCTCATTTCACGTATGAACTTTGATTCAAAAAAAAATAAGGGAAAGAAAAGCTTTTCTTAACAAATCAAAGCATTAATATTGTGTGTCTCAAAGAGGAGAACGTGATTATAAGGCCCAACCATGAAAAAATTAGATACTATTATGAGTATCTAAGTTTGTCTAATTTGATGGACAAACTTTGATTCTAGGGAAAATGGTAAAAAAAAAAGCTTTTCTTGCCAAACCAATCCATCCATCTTATGTACCCCAATGAGAAGAATATGATTATAGTGCCTAATCACAAAATGAGTAGAGATTATTATGAAAATCCAAGTTTGTCTCATTTGACAGACAATCTTTGATTTTAAGGAAAATGGTGGAAAAAGATAATCTTTTCTTGCCAAATCACAGCATCAGTATCATGTAGAAAACCTATCAATAGCCATAAATATTGAATCCATTCCCCTTTTTTTTCTAGGCAACCCTAAACTGAAGTCCATAGATAAATTTATCCATGGTCCATTAGGTATAAGAAGCAGTGAGTGTAAACCATGAGGTAACATCCTAGACTTGGCTTGTCTACATGGAATACAATGAGAACACACTCTCTCAATATCCCTACGCATTTGTGGCCTATAAAAATGTTCTTGCAATATAGCTAATGTCATATGAACCCTAAAATGGCCCATCAATCCACCACTCTGGGGCTCATGCACAAGTAATTCTCTCAAAGAACGAGAAGGCACACAAAGTTTATTCTCCCTAAACAAATAACCATCATGCTTATAAAATTTACTAAAAGCAAAATCTTTACATGCCTCATGCATATTTGTGAAATCATGATCTTTTACATACAATTCTTAGATATACTCAAATCCCAACAACTTCGTACTAAGTGTAGATATTATGGCTTAGCTATATGTTAAACCATCAACCACAACATTGTCCTTCCCTTGTTTATATTGAATGATGTAAGCATATGTCTCAGTGAACTCTACCCACTTTGCCTGGTGATGATTCAGTTTAACTTAACCCTTTAAGTGCTTTAAAGATTCATTATCAGAGTGGATGACAAATTTTTTAGGCCAAAGGTAATGCTGCCACGACTCTAGAGCCTTCACCAATGCAAACAGCTCCTTGTCATATGTTGAGTAGTTCAAAGTGGCTCGACTAAGTTTCCCACTAAAAAAAGCTATGGGATGTTTTTCTTGCATCAAAACAACACCAATACCTATCCATGAAGCATCATATTCAATCTTAAAAGTTTTATTAAAATTAGGCAATTGAAATAAAGAGACAAAACATAATTTATCTTTCAACAAATTAAAGTTCTTTCTTGTTCCTTTCCTATTTGAAGTTCACATTCTTTTTAATCACTTCCATTAAGGGTGAAGCAATGGTGGTAAAGTCCCTCACAAAATGAGGATAATAGCTAGACAACCAATGGAAACTCCTTACTTTAGTCACAGATTTGGGTGTCGGCCACTCCTTAATTGACTTTATCTTCTCTATATCAACTTTGATGCCTTTTGCACTCACAATAAATCTAAGAAAAACAAATTTTTCCATGCAAAAGAAAACACTTTTTTCAATTAGCATACAACTTTTCCTTTCAGAGAACACACATTTCAAATGATTCATATGTTCATCTAAACTCTTGTTGTACATTAGAATGTGATCAAAATATACAACAATGAATCTGGAAATGAGTGCATACAAAATATGATTCATCAATCTCATAAATGTACTAGGTGCATTTGTAAGACGAAATGCCATAAATAACCACTTATATAACCCATGTTTAGTCTTATAGGTAGTTTTTCACTCATTACCCCATTTTATTCTAATCTGATGGTCTTTAATTTTTAAATAAATTTTAGAAAATATGTAAGAACCATACAACTCATCTAGTCTATCATCTAATCTTGGGATAGGGTGATGATACTTTATAGTGATTTTATTGACAGCTTTACAATCCATGCACATCCTCTAAGTTTTATCTTTCTTTGGAACTAATAACAAAGGCACCAACACATGGACTCATGCTTTCTCTCACGTGCCTTTTTACCAATAGCTCTTCAACTTGCCTTTAAAGTTCTTTCATCTCCTCAGGATTGTTTTTATATGCCGAATGATTGGGAATTACTACACCAAGGATGAAATCAATTTGATGTTTAATTCCCCTAATTGGTGGTAATCCTTTTGGAACTTCTTTTGAGGAGACATCTTTATATTCCTGTAACAAAGAAACAACAACACTAGACAAAGAAGGGTTAATATCATTAGTGTTTAAATAAGCCTCGTTGTACATAAGTATAATTAATGGCTTTTAAGCATAAAAAGCACTTTTGCACTCCCTTTCTTTTGTATACAAGTTTTTATTTTTCACTATTGCTATTAGGTTCTCTTACTACTCACTCACTCTAACTTGTTCTTCTGATACTTTCTTTCTATTTTTGCTATTATTTTTCTTGTTTTTCTCACCACTCATACTCTTCTTTTCTCATCACACATGATCTCACTTTGGTTCCCTCTCTATTGATATCATACACTTCCTCGGGTGTCATTGGAACAAGGGTTACACATGGACCATCCTTATGAAAAGAGTACTTATTCTTGAAACCATCATGGATAACATGCCTATCATATTGCCATGGCCTTCCCAACAAGATATGACTTGCATGCATAGGTACAACATCACTTAACACCTTATCAAAATATTTTTCAATTGAAAATAAAACAATCACTTATTCATTCACCTTCTTCCCCACATTATTCAGCCATTCTAGCTTTTATGGCTAAAGATGTCTCATGCATTGCAATCTTAACTTCTCTAATAAGGTAGTACGAGGTACGTTGGTTTATCTACCTCCATCAATGATTAAAGTACATACCTTATTATTAACATGACAATAAGTATGGAAGATGTTCTTACATTCTTCCTTATCTCCATCCTCCTTCAATTAAAGATTCAAAACACACCTAACTACTAAGGCTTCTCTATAGACCGCACACTCCATGTTACTTTCTCCTTTAGATGAAGAAGAAGAATCCTTCTTACTTTGATTATAGGTTACAATTATACCATCGATTCTCATAACCATAGCTCTTATGTTAGGACATTGAGAAGCGATATGACATGTTCTTAAACATCTAAAACACTTAGTATCATGATATCTGTTAGATTGGGAAGAGCTGGTACTTTTTTATCGCTGATCACCTTACCTTTAATTTTATCTTTGTCTTCTTTAAACCTAGCATCAAATTTGTTCTCTTTAGTTTTACTCTAATTCATTTTCCAAAAAGAATTGGAATGTGAATTTGAAGTAGACTTGTGCACCCTTTGAACTTAAGTTGCCTCTCTACCTTTATAGCTATATGCACCACGTCTTTAAGCTCTACATAATGATGCAACTTAATCACATTAGTTATCTCTCGATTAAAGCCACTCAAGAAACATACCATGGTTGCCTCTCAGTCTTTCTCCACATTAGCTCTAAACATGGTAATTTCCATCTCTTTTTGGTAGTTCTCTACACTCTTGGAACCTTGAGTAAGGTTTTGAAGCTGCTAATGCAAATCTCGGTAATAATGGCTTAGCATAAAATGCTTCTTTATTATAGCTTTCATCTCAGTCCATGTTTCAATAGGTCTTTCCAAATATCTACGGTGACTAAGAATAACTTGATCCCACCAAACAATTGCATAATTTATGAATTCAATTGCATCAAGTTTCACTTTCTTTTTTTCCAAATAAGTGTAGCACTCAAACACTGGCTTGACTTTTTATTCCCACTCTAGATATAAGTCAGGATCATTTTTACCCTAAAATAGGGGAATCTTCATTTTAATGCTACCAATATTTTAGTTATATCATCATGATTCCTATGTTCCCTTCTAAGCCAGTGGTTTTGCCTAGCTTCTTTTTGTGCAAATCTTCCAGCATTCATGTAATCTACCTTACTTCCATCCTTCTCTTTATCCACTAAATTATTTTCTTCCAAAGGTTGGATATTTAGTTTGTTCCTCCTCTTTTCATTTAGTTGCTCTCTTCTTATCCTCGTAATTGTAGCTTTTTATCTATCCATTCTATCTTAAAGATTTCTAAAGACAAGTTGCATTCTTTCAAACTATTGTTGCATGGCCCAAAGAGTGAAGGCAAGTTCGGATTATGTTTCTTGCTTCTCACTACTACAACCATCCTGTTTGGATGCTTCTATGCCTTTTCCTACCAAATTAATACTTATAATAATAGAAATTGGTTAAGACCTCACAAAAAGCACTCCCTCACGTGTTTATCCTCAATATAGGTCTTGCACTTATGTTTTCACTCAATTTGGCTTTTGTTTTATGCTAATGATCTTAATTTCTCATGCCTTTTGTCAGTCTAAAATTCTTTTGGTTCTTTTAAGAGACTCACAATGAAGCAATCAAAAGTTGAATCAAATTTGTAGCAATTCAAACTAATGACAACTCTTAAATTTGTATATGAACTAAATGGAAATAAAGAAAGGCCAATAAAAGGAAGAAAGACGTGTGACAATAGAAAATTGACTAGCAAAATTGAAGTAATGAACAAAAGATAAGGGCTGACTCAATTTATGCATATAACCTAAACACCCAATGGAAAGAAATAAAGAGCAAACAAAACATTAATGTTGCATAAAATATGGTGATTGGGTGTAGGAATGACTACAACTACAAACCCTAAAAATTAAGAAAATGTCAATCAACGAATTAATTAATTAGAAAGAGTTAAATAGGAAACTACCAAGATATTAGAAAAGGAAAGAACAGAATCTAGTCAACCTAAAAGGGAAAATTAGATTAAACTCTTCAAATTTTTAGAACATAAATTACCTATTTGCTGGTGCCTCTAGCCTTTTTTTCATCACCTTTTTTTTTACATCTCATTTTTTCTTCTTTTTCTTTTTTTTAAATGGTTAGCTAATGATTAACACCAAATTAAAAGGCTAATCAAGATAGGAACAACTTGATAAAAGAAATAACAAATAGATAAACCTGATTTGAACCAAAGCTCGGATGCTAAATGATACGGAAATGCCAAGAATAATGTCCCAAAACCCCTAAATAATAATTTGAATATAAGAATAGAAAACCAAAAAAAATAAGAAACAAAATAGGATGCTTAACCCAATAATTTGAAAACAAAACCCAAACCAAAAATACCAAGGGAATTGGAAACTTGACCCAATAGTTGTATTAATTATAAACCAAGAAAATTAAAAGTTGAATGCTACAAGATTAGACTAACCTTGATAAGTTCTGATGGAGTCCAAAGAAAAACTCAGGGGAATTTGCCTCACCAAGAAGACTACTTGTATTAATCATACAAAGAAAAATTAAAAACCAATGTTATAATTGCAACAAACTATTTATAGCCAAAAGACAAAACCCTAAGTCATCCTAACAAGTGAACCTTGTTTAGGCCTTTAGATGGCCAAGTAAAATGTCAAAATAAATCCCCAAGCACAATAACTAGTGTCCCAAAGCATGGGCCCTTGATATAGATACTTAAAATGATCAAAATAACATGTGACAAACATATGCCACTTATTAAAAAGGTCTGGCCCATAAGTAAACAAAAGCTAAGCCTAAATATTAACATTTGGCCTAATCACTTAATAACATGCTCATAAGCCTAAAGCAAGTTGACTAAGCATGGCAGATTAAAGCCCACTTCCTCTCTGAATTCCATGTCTATGCCATTTCCATTTTTAGCTTCTTGTATGAATAGATTCTTGATTAGTCCTCGCACATCTTTTTGTAATTGTTTAGCTTGAGCTCATGTAAAAGGCCTATTCGACACTTGAAAGACCTTTGGAACATCATCTATGTTTTCTTTTGGAACATCCACTATGTCATCTTGCACTAGCTGGATCACATAAAAATAGTAGAAGGAAAAACATTTCTTGCCAAACCAAAGCATTAATATAATGTATCCAAATGAGAAGTTCATGATTATAGTGCTTAATCATGAAAAGAATGAAGATTATTATGAAAATTAAAGTTTCTCTCATTTAATAGATGAACTTTGATTGTAAGGCAAATGGAGAAAAAAAAGCTTTTCTTGCCAAACCAAAGCATCAATATCATGTATCCCAATAAGAATAAAGTGATTGTAATAAGTAATCACAAAAGGAATAGAGATCGTTATAAGAATCCTAGTTCGTTCTATTTGACGGATGAACTTTGATTGTAAGGAAAACGGAGAGAAGAAAAGCTTTGCTTGCCAAACCAAAGTATCAATATCGTGTATCATAATGAGAAGAAAGTGATTATAATGCTGAATCATAAAAGGAACAGAGATTATTATGAGAATCTAAGTTTCTCTAAATTGATGAATAAACTTTGATTCTAAGCAAAATGATGGAAATAAAAGCTTTTCTTGCCAAACCAAAGCATTAATATCGTGTATCCCAATGAGGAGATCATGATTATAGTGCCTAATCTTGAAAAGAACAGAGATTCTTACAAAAATCCAAGTTTGTCTTATTCAATGGACGAACTTGGATTCTAAGAAAAATGGTGGGAAGTAAAGCTTTCCTTGCCAATCCAAAGCATCAATATCTTGAATCCCAATCAGAAGAATATGATTATAGTGCCCAATCAGAAAAAGAATAGACATTATGATGAGAATCCAAGTTTGTCTCATTTGATGGATGAACTTTAATTCTAAGGAAAATGATGGAAAGAAAAGCTTTTCTTACCTAACCAAAGCATAAATATCGTGCATCCCAAAGAGAAGAATATGATTATAGTGCCCAATAAAAAAATGGATATTATTATGAGAATCCAAGTTTGTCTCATTTGACAAATGTATTTTGATTCTAAGGAAAATGGCAAAAAGAAAAGCTTTTCTTGCCAAACTAAAGCATCAATATCATGTATCTTAATAAGGAGAATGTGATTATGGTGCCTAATCACAAAAAAAAAAAAAGAGATACTTATGAGAATCCAAGTTTGTCTCATTTAAGAAATGAACTTTGATTCTTAGGAAAATGGAGGAAAAAAAGCTTTTCTTGCCAAGCCAAGGCATCAATATCAAGAGCAAAAAATAATTATAGTGCTCAATAATAAAAAGAATGGAGATTGTTGTAGGAATCCATGTTCATCTTATTTTGATAAATGAACTTTGATTCTAAGGAAAATCACAAAAAAAAGCTTTTCTTGCCAAGCCAAAGCATTAATATCATGCATGACAATGAGAAGATCATGATTATAAATGCCTTATTATGAGAAGAATGGAGATTATTACGAGAATCTAAGTTTGTCTAATTTGACGTATCAACTTTAATTTTAAGAAAAATGGTGGAAACAAAAGCTTTTTTTGCCATAACAAAACATGAATATTGTATATCCTAATAAAGGGAAATTGATTATGTGCCTAATCATAAAAGGAGTGGAGATTATTATGAGAATCCTTATTTTTCTTTGTTAACAGATAAACTTTGATTCTAAGGAAAATGGTGAAGGAAAAAGCTTTTCTTGCCAAACCAAAGCAATAATATCAAGTATCCTAAAGAGGAAAAATAGATTATAGTGTCTAATTACCAAAAGAATGGAGATTTTTACGGGAATCCAAGTTTGTCATTTTTGATGGGTGAGCTTTGATTCTAAGGAAAATGGTGGAAAAAGAGCTTTTCTTGCCAAACCAAAGCATCAATATCGTGTATCCTAATGAGAGGAATATGATAATTGTGCCGAATCAGAAAAAGAATGGACATTCTAATAAGAATCCTAGTTTATCTCATTTGATAGATGAACTTTGATTCTAAGGAAAATGGTGGTCAGAAAAGCTGTTCTTGCCAAATCAAAGCAACAAAATCGTGTATCCCAGTGACAAGAAAGTGATTATAGTGCCTAACCACAAAAGAAATGAACATTATAACAAGAGTCTTAGCTTGTTTTATTTGATGAACGAATGTTGATTCGATGAAAAATGGTGGGAAGACAAGCTTTTCTTGCCAAATCAAAGCATCAATATCATGTATCCCAATGAGAAGATCATGATTATAGTGCCTAATAACAAAAATAATGGAGATTATTATAAGAATCTAAGTTTGTATCATTTGAGGGATAAACTTTGAATTAAAAAAATGGTGGGAAAAATTTTTTTTTGCCAAACCAAAGTATCAATATTTTGTATCCCAATGAGAAAATTATGATTATTATTTTTAATCATGAAAGTAATAGAGATTATTACAAGAATCCTAGTTTGTCTTATTTGATAGACAAGCTTTGATTTTGTAAAAAATAGTGGAAAGACAAGCTTTACTTGCCAAACCAAAGCATCAATATCATTTATCTCGAGGAGAAGATCGTGATTATAGTGCTTAATAACAAAAAAAATAGAGATTATTATAAAAATTCAAATTTGTCTTATTTGAGGGATGAACTTTGACTCTGAAAAAAATAGTGGCAAGAAAAGCTTTTCTTACTAAACAAAAGCATCAATAATGTGTATTCCAATAGGGAGAATGTAATTATTATGTCCAATCACAAAAATAATGGACATTCTTATAGGAATCCAAGTTTTTCTCATTTTATGGATGAATTTTGATTCGAAGGTAAATGGTGGAAAGAAAAACTTTTCTTGCCAAATCAAAGCATCAATATTGTTTATCCCAGTGAAGAGAAAGTGATTATAGTGCCTAATCGTAAAAAGAATAGAGATTGTTACAAGAACCATAATTTTTTTCATTTGATGAACGAACTTTGATTTTATGGAAAACGATGTTAAGACAAGCTTTTTCTGCCAAATGAAAGCATTAACATCATGTATCCCAATAAAAAGGTCGTGATCATGAAAGAAATAGAGATTATTATAAGAATTCAAGTTTGTCTTGTTTGAGGGATGAACTTTGATTTTAAAAAACATGGTTAGAAGAAAAGCTTTTCTTGCCAAAAAAAAACATCAATATGGTGTATCTTAATAAGAAAAATGTGATTATAATGCCTAATCACAAAAAGAATAGAGATTTTTATGAGAATTAAACTTTATCTTATTTGCCAAATGAATTTTGTTTCCAAGGAAACTGATGAAAAGAAAAGCTTTTCTTGCCAAATCAAAGCATCAGTAACATGTATGCCAATGAGAAGATCAGCTTAATCATGAAAAGAGTAGAGACTATTACAAGAATCCAAGTTTATCTTATTTGATAGATGAACATTAATTCTAAGAAAATTGGTGGGAGAAAAAGCTTTTCTTGCCATACCAAAGCATCAATATCATGTATCTCAATAAAAAGAATGTGATTATAGTGCCCAATCGCAAAAAGAATAGAGACTCCTATAGGATTCCAAGTTTGTCTTGTTTGATGGACGTACATTGATTTTAAGTAAAACACCTGAGAGAAAATTTTTTCTTGCCAAACCGAAGCATTAGCTTTTCTCAATGAGAAAAACATGTTTATGGTGCCCAATCAAGAAAAAATGGAGATTATTATGAAAATTCAAATTTGGCTTATTAGGTGGACAAACTTTAATTCTACGAAAAATTATGGAAGGAAAAGCTTTTGTTGTCATTCCAAAGCATTAATATTATGCATCCCAATTAGAAGATCATGATCATTGTGCCTAATCATGAAAAGACTGGAAATTATTACGAGAATCAAAGTTTATCTCATTTGGTAGAAAAACTTTAATTCTAAGAATAGTGAGAGAAAAGCTTTTCTTGCCAAATCAAAGAATCAATATCATGTATCCTAAGTAGGAGAATGTGATTATAGAGCCCAATCAACAAAATAATGGAGATTATTATGAGAATGCAAGTTTGTTTTATATGATGGATGAATGTTAATTATGGGTAAAATACTAGAAAAAAAATTTTTTCTTGCAGAATCAAAGCATCAACAACGTTTATCCCAATTAGAAAAAAATGTTTATGGTGCCTAATCAGGAAAAAAAAGGTATGCTATTATGAAAATCCAAATTTGGCTCATCTGGCTAATGAACTTTGATTCTATGGAAAATTATGGAAACAAAGCTTTCATTGTCATTCCAAAGCATCAATATTATGTATCCCTATTAGAAGAACATGGTTATAATACCTAATCATGAAAAGAATGGAGATTATTACTAGAAACCAAGTTTGTCTTATTTGATGGATGAACTTTGATTCTAAGAAAAATGGTATAAAGAAAAGCTTTTCTTGCTAAGCTAAAGCATCAATATTGTGTATCCCAATAAAGAGAATGTGATTATTATGCCTAATCACCAAAGGAATAAAGATTATTATGAGAATCCAAGTTTATCTCATTTTAGGTACTAAGAAATAATGATGGAAAGAAAAGCTTTTCTTGCCAAACCAGAGCATCAATATCATGTATTGCAAGCCCAAACATAAAAACATTAGAGATTATTATGAGAAGCCAAGTTTCTCTCACTGGACAAACAAACTTTGATTCTACAAAAAATGCTGGAAAAAAAAACTTTTTTTGCCAAATCAAAACATCAATATTGTGTATCCTAATGAGAATATTGTGACTATAGTGCCTAATCATTTAAAGAATGGAGATTATTTTAAAAATCTAAGTTTGTCTTATTTGATGAACGAACTTGGATTCTAAGAAAAATGGTTGAAAGAAAAGCTTTTCTTGCCGAACCAAAGCATCAATATCGTGAATCCTAATGAGGAGAATGTGATTATAGTGCCTAATCATAAAAAAAATAGATATTATTATGAGAATCTAAGTTTTTCTTATTTGAGGAAAAGCTTTTCTTGCCAAACCATGGCATGAATATAATTTATCCTAATGAGAAGACTATGATTATATTGCTTAATCATGAAAAGAATAGAGATTATTACGAGAATCCAAGTTTCTCTCATTTAAACGAATGAACTTTGATTCTAAGGAAAATGGTTGAAGAAAAAGCTTGCCAAATGAAAGCATCAATATCTTGTATCCCAGTGAGGAAAAAGTGATTATAGTGCCTAATTATAAAAAGAGTGATGATTATTACAAGAATCCTAATTTGTTTCATTTGACGGATGAGCTTTAATTCTAACGCAAATGCTAGAAAGAAAAGCTTTTTTTGGTAAACCAAAGCAAAAATATCATGTATCCTAATAAGGAAAAAGTGATTATAGTTCTTAATCATGAAAGGAACGGAGATTATTATGAGAATCCATGCTTGTCTCATTTGTCAGATAAACTTCGATTCTAAGAAAATTGGTGGGAAGAAAAGCTTTACCTACCAAACAATAGCATCAACATCATGCACCACAATACGGAGAAAGTGATTATAGTTCATGTATCACAATGAGGAAGAAGTGATTATAGTTCTTAATCATGAAAGGAATAGAGATTATTATGAGAATCCTTGCTTGTCTCATATGTCGAAAGAACTTCGATTCTAAAGAATTTAGTGGGAAAAAAAGCTTCACCTACCAAACAATAGCATAAATATCATGCATCGCAATGCAAAGAAATTAATTATAATGCCTAATCACTAAAAGAATAGAGATAATTATGAAAATCCTAATTTGCCTCATTCGATAGATGAATTTTGATTCTAAGGAAAATTGTAGAAAGGAAAACTTTTCTTGGCAAACAAAAGCATCAATATTATGTATCCCAATGAGAAGAAAGTAATTATAGAGCCTAATCACGAAATCAATGCAGATTATTATGGGAATCCAAGTTTGTCTTATTTAGCGGATAAACTTTGATTCTAAGGAGAATGGTGGAAAAAAAACATTTCTTGCCAAACCAAAAGATCAATATCATGAATACCAATGAGAAGGTCATGATAATAGTGTCCAACCTTGAAAAAATGGAGATTGTTGTAAAAATCCATGTTTGCCTTATTTGACGGATCAACTTTGATTCTAAGAAAAATAGTGGGAAAAAAGCTTGTATTCCAAAAAAAAACCATCAATATCGTGTATCCTATTGAGGCAAATGTAATTATAGTATGAGAATCCAAGTTTGCCTCATTTAACGGCTAAACTTTGATAAAATGGTAGAAAAGAAAGCTTTTGTTGTCATACTAAAGCATCAATATTATGTATCATAATTAGAAGATCATGATTATAGTGGCAAATCATGAACAAATGGAGATTATTATGAGAATCTAAGCCTTTCTCATTTGACAAATGAACTTTGATTCTAAAGAAAATGGTGGAAAGAAAAGCTTTTCTTGCCAACCTAAAGATTAAAATCATCGTATCTCAGCAAAAAGAAAGTGATTATAGTGCCTAATTACAAAAAGAATGGAGATTATTAAGAGAATCTTATCTTGTCTTATTTGATGGATGAACTTGGATTGTAAGAAAAAAGTTAGGAAAAAAACTTTTCTTGCCAAACCAAAACATCAATATCATTTACCCCAATAAGGAAAGAGTGATTATAGTTTAGGAACTATAGAGATTATTATAAGAATCCAAGTTTGTCTCATTTGACAGTAGAACTTTAATTCTAAGGAAAATTATGAAAAAAAGGCTTTTCTTGCTAAACCAAAGCATTAATATCATGCATCCCAATGAAGAAATTGTGATTATAGTGCCTAATCATGAAAGGAATGAAGATTCTTATAAGAATCCAAGTTTGCCTCATTTGATGGATGAATTTTAATTCTAAGGAAAATGAAGGAAGAAAAAGCTTTTCTTGCCTAACAAAACATTATTATTATCCATCCAAAGGAAGACAATGTGATTATAATGCCCAATCAAAAAAGAATGGAGATTATTATGAGAATCCTAGTTTGTCTCTTTTGACAAATGAACTTTGATTCTAAAGAAAATGGCAAAAAGCAAAAGCGTTTCTTACCAAACCAAAGCATCAATATCATGTACCCAATAAGAAGATCATGAGTATAATGCCTAATCAGGACATGAATGTAAATTATTATAAGAATCCAAGTTTTTCATATTTGAGGGATGAACTTTGATTTAAAAAAATGGTAGGAAGAAAAGCTTTTCTTGCCAAATAAAAGCATTAATATAGTGTATCCTAATGAGGAGAATGTGATTGTAATACCAATAATAGAAGAATAGAGATTTTTATGAGAGTTAAACTTTGTCTTGTTTGACAGATGAACTTTGATTATAAGGAAAATGGTGGAAAGAAAAGCTTTTCTTGCCAAATCAAAGCATCTGTATCATATATGCCAATAAGAACATTAGCCTAATCATGAAAAGAATAGAGATTATTATAAGAATCCAAGTTTGTCTCATTTGACAAATGAACTTTGATTCTAAGAAAATTGGTAAGAAGAAAAGCTTTCCTTGCTATACCAAAGCATCAATATCGTGTATCCCAATAAGGAAAATATGATTATAGTGCCTAATAACAAAAAGAATGGAGACTCCTATGAGATTCTAAGTTTCTCATTTGATGGATGAACATTGATTCTAAGTAAAATGTTTGAGAGAAAATTTTTTCTTGCCGAACCAAAGCATCAACAATGCTTATCCCAATAAGAATTCAACTTTGTCTTGTTTGATAGATGAACTTTGATTATAAGGAAAATGGTGGAAAGAAAATCTTTTCTTGTCAAATTAAAGCATTAGTATGATATATGCCAATGAAAACATCAACCTAATCATGACAAGAACATAGATTCTTATAAGAATCCAAGTTTGTCTCATTTGATTGATAAACTTTAATTCTAAGGTAAATGATGGAAAGAAAAGCTTTTCTTGCCTAACCAAAGCATTATTATTATGCATCCAAAAGAGAAGAATGTGATTATAATGCCCAATCAAAAAAAATGAAGATTATTATGAGGATCCCTATTTGTCTCTTTTGACGAACGAACTTTGATTCAAAAAAAATGTTGGAAAGCAAAAGCATATCTTGTCAAATCAAAGCATCAATATCATGTACCCCAATAAGAAGATGGTAAGTATAGTGCTAATAATGTAACAAATGTAAATTATTATAAGAATTCAAGTTTGTCTCATTTGACAAATGAACTTTGATTATGAGAAAATTGGTTAGAGCAAAAGTTTTTCTCACTAAACCAAAGCATCAATATCGTGTATCCTGATGAAAAAAATGTGATTTTATTGCATAATCATAAAAAAATAAAGATATTTAGAAGAATCCCAACTTGTCTTATTTAACAGACAAACTTTGATTCTAAGAAAAAAGTGGAAAGAAAAAAAAACCTTACTTTGTGACAAAAAAAGTCCTATTGGTCAACCAGGTATCCCCTTAACACCTACAACATAATGTCATTTAGGTGAGTCTAGGCATCCTCCAACGGCTCAAAGGTTTATCAAAGTGAAGTCTTGAGACTTCATAGACTGAGAGAGCAATGCCCTTTCTTAGGGAGCGATGACGAGAAGAATTATTTTGAAAAAAGATAAGGTTGCAAGAAGAATAACAAAAGGAAGCTCAACCAAGTCTGAAGATTACACAATCTTTTTCTACTAAGCTAAAGCATCAATATCATGAATCCTAAAAAGGAAAATGTGATTATAGCACTCAAGCACAAAAAAATAAAGATACTTTTGGGAATCCATGTTTGTATTATTTGATAGATGAATTTTGATTCTAAGAATAAAGGGAGGAAAAGCTTTTCTCGCCAAACCAAAGCATCGGTATCGTGTATCCCAATATGGAGAAAGTGATTACAGTGGCTAATCACATAAAGAATGAAGATTTACGAGAGTCCAAGTTTATCTTATTTGATTGATAAACTTTGATTATAAGAAAAATTATGGAAAGAGAAGCTTTTTTTGTCATACCAAAGCATCAATACTATGTATCCCAATTAGAAGATCATGATTATTATGCCTAATCAATGAAAGAATGGAGATTATTATGGGAATCCAAGTTTGTCTCATTTGATAAACAAAATTTAATTGTAAAGAAAATAGTGGAAAGAAAAGCTTTTCATGCCAAATCGAAGCATCAATATCATGTATCCTAGTGAGGAGACAATGATTATAGTGCCTAATCACAAAAAGAATGGAGATTATTATAAGAATTCTAGTTTGTCTCATTTGATAGATGAACTTTGATTCTAAGAAAAATGATGGGAAGACAAGCTTCTCTTGCCAAACCAAAGCATCAATGTCATATATCCTAATGAGGAGAAAGTGATTATAGTGCCTAATCACAAAAAGAAGAGCTTTTCTTGCTAGATCAAACATTAATATCATGGATCCCATTGAGAAGATCATGACTATAGTGGCTTATCATGGAAAGAATGGAGATTTTTATAAGAATCCAAGTTTGTCTCATTCAATGAATAAACTTTTGATTCTAAGAATTTTCTTGCCAAACCAAATCATTAATATCATGTATGCTAATGAAAACATCATGATTATAGTGGCAATCACGAACAAAATGCATATTACTCTGGGAATCAATTTTTGTCTTATTTGACAGAAGAACTTTGAGTCTAAGAAAAATGTTAGGAAAAAAAGTTTTGCGTGCCAAACCAAAGCATTAATATCATGTGTCCAATGAGGAAAATGTGATCATAGTGCCTAATAAAAAAAAAGGAGATTCTTATAAGAATCCTAGTTTGTCTCATTTGATGGAAAAACTTTGATTCTAAGGAAAATGATGGAAGAAAAAGTTTTTCGTGCCTTAAAGCACCAATATCGTGTATCCAAAGAGTAGAAAGTGATTATAATGCTTAATCACAAAAAGAACAAAAATTATTATGAGAATCTAAGTTTGTCTCTTTTGACAGATAAACTTTAATTCTAAAGAAAATGGTGGATGGAAAAGCTTTTCTTGCCAAACCAAAGCAACAATATCATATATCCTAATGAGGAGAAAGTGATTATAATGCCTAATCCCAAAAAAATTGGAGATTATTATAATAATCCAAGTTTGTCACATTTGATGAGTGAACTTTGATTTTAAGGAATATGGTGGAAAGAAGAGCTTTTCTTGCCAAACCAAAGCATCAATATTGTGTATTTAAATGAGAAGATCATGATTATAGTGCCTAATCTTGAAAGGAATGCAACTTTTTATAAGAATCCAAGTTTATCTTATTTAACGGATGAACTTTGACTCTAAGGAAAATGGAGGAAGGAAGAGCTTTCCTTGCCTAGCCAAAGAGTCAATATCTTATATCCCAAAAAAGAGAATGTGATTATGGTGCCTAATCACAAAAAGAATGGAGATTCTTATGAGAATCTATGTTTGTCTCATTTGAGGGATAAACTTTAATTCTAACCAAAATGATGGAAAGAAAAGTTTTGCTTACCATACCAAAGCATCAATATCATTTATGCTAATGACAATATCATGATTATAGTGCCTAATTATGAAACGAATGGAGACTATTACGAGAATCCAAGATTACCTCTTTTGACAGATGAACTTTGATTCTAAGAAAAATGGTGAGAAGATAAGCTTGTCTTGCCAAACCAAAACATCTATATCGTGTATCCCAAAGAGGAGAAAGTGATTATAATGCCTAATCACAAAAGAATGGAGATCATTATAAGAATCCAAGTTTGTCTCTTTTAATAGATGAACTTTGATTCTAAGGAAAATATGGATGGAAAAGCTTTTCTTGCCAAACCAAACCAACAATATCATGTATCCCAATTAGGAGAAAGTGATTATAGTGCCTAATCCCAAAATGAAAGGAGATTAACATAAGAATCCAAGTTTATCTCATTTGTTAAGTGAACTTCATTTTATGGAATATAGTGGAAAGAAAAGCTTTCCTTGCCAAAACAAAGCATGAATATCGTGTATTCAAATGAGGAAATCATGATTATAGTATTAATCTTAGAAAGAATGCAGATTATTATAAAAGTCCCAAGTTTATCTCATTTGACAAATGAATTTTGATTCTGAGAAAAATGGTTGGAAGAAAAGCTTTTCATGCCAAACCAAGGCATCAATATCATGATCCTAATGAGGAAAACATGATTGTAGTGCCTAATCACAAAAAGAAATTAAGATTCTTATGACAATCCAAGTTTGTATCATGGAAAAAAGAGGAATATAGTGGAAAAGAGAGGTTTCCTTGCCAAAACAAAGCATCACTATCATGCATTCAAATAAAGAGATCATGATTATAGTCCAAATCTTGAAAATAATGCAGATTATTATGAGAATCCAAGTTTGTCTCATTTGACAAATGAACTTTGATTCTGAGAAATATGGTTGGAACAAAAGCTTTTTATGCTAAATAAAGGCACTAATATCGTGATCCTAATGAGGAGAATGTGATTATAGTACCTAGTCACAAAAAGAAATTAAGGTTTTTATAAGAATCTAGGTTTGTCTCACTTAATGGGTAAACTTTGATTCTAAGGAAAATGAAGGAATGAAGAGCTTTCCTTACATAACCAAAGCATCAATATCACTTATCCTAAAGAGGAGAATATGATTATCATGCCCAATCACAGAAAGAATGGAGATTCTTATGAGAATCCAAGTTTGTCTCATTTGACGGATTAATTTTGATTCTAACCAACATGATGGGAAGAAAAGCTTTTCTTGCTATACCAAATCATCAATATCATGTATGCGCATGTGAAGATCATGATTATGGTGACTAATCATGATAAGAATGGAGATTTTTATGAGAATCTACATTTACCTCATTTGATAAATAGACATTGATTCGAAGGAAAATGATTAAAAAAAGCTTTTTTTGCCAAACAAAAGCATCAGTATCGTGGATCCCAATGAGGAAAAAGTGATTTTTGTTGCTAATCACAAAAAGAATAGAGATTATTACGAGAATTTAGGTTCGTCTCTTTTGACAGATGAACTTTGATTCTACAAAAAATAAAGGATGGAAAAGCATTTCTTGCCAAAGCAAGGCAACAATATCATGTATCCTAATAAGGAGAAAGTGATTATAGTGTGTAATCCCAAAATGAATGAAGATTATTATGAGAATCCAAGTTTGTCTCATTTGATGTGTGAACTTTGGTTCTAAGAAATATGGTGGAAAGAAAAACATTCCTTGCCAAAAGATCAATATCATGTATTCAAATGAGGAGATCATAATTATAGTGCAAATCTTGAAAAAAATACAGATTATTATGAGCATCCAAGTTTGTCTCATTTGATAGATGAGCTTTGATTTTGAGAAAAATGGTTGGGAAAAAGGCTTTTCATGCCAAACCAAAGTATCAATATCGTGTATCCCAATAAGGAGAATGTGATTATAATGCCTAATCGCAAAAAAAAAATTAGGATCTTCTGAGAATCCAAGTTTATCTCATTTAACGGACAAACTTTGATTTTAAAGAAAATAGAGGAAAGAAGAGCTTTACTTGTCCAACCAAAGCGTTAATATCATGTATCCTAAAGAGGAGAATGTGATTTTGGTGCCAAATCACAAAAAGAATAGAGATTTTTATGAGAACCAAGTTTGTCTCATGTGATGGATTAACTTTGATTCTAACCAAAATGATGGAAAGAAAAGCTTTTCATGCCAGAACAAAGCATAAATGTCATGTACGCCAATGAGAAAATCATGATTATAGGCCTAATCATGAAAATAATGGAGATTATTATGAAATCCAAGTTTGTCTTATTTGATAGATGGACTTTGATTCTAAGAAAGATGTTAGAAAGAAAAGTTTTTTTTCCCAAACAAAGGCATCAATATCGTGCATCCGAATGACGAAAAAGTGATTATAGTTGCTAATCACAGAAAATAAGGATTATTACAAGAAGTGCAATTTGTTTCAGTTGACAAAAAAACATTGATTGTAAAGAAAATGATAGAGGGAAAAGCTTTTCTTACAAAACCAAAGTAATAGTGTTGTGTATCCAAATGGGGTGAAGGTGAAGGTGATTATACTGCCTAATCATAAAAGGAATAGAGATTGTTACAAGAATCAAAGTTTGTCTTATTTGGTGGAGGAACTTTAATTCTAAGAAAAATAGTGGAAAATAAGCTTTTCAAGCTAAACAAAAGCATCAATATCATAAACCCCAATGAGAAGATCGTGATTATAGCACCTAATCAAGAAAAGAATGAATATTGCTATAAGAATCTATGTTTATCTTATTTGGCAGATGAATTTCGATTCTAAAAAAAATGGCGGGAGCAAAAGCTTTTCTTGCGAAACCAAAGCATTGATATTGTGTATCCTAATGAGGAGAAGGTGATTATTGTGCCCAATCATGAAAAGAATAGACATTCTTATGAGAATCTAAGTTTGTCTTATTTGATGGATGAACTATAATTCTAAGGAAAGTGGTGGAAAGAAAAGTTTTTGTTGTCATACCAAAGCATCAATATTATGCATCCCAATAAGAAGATCATGATTCTAATGCCTAGTCATGAAAAGATTTGTGATTATAACAAGAATCCAAGTTTATATCATTTGATGGATGAACGTTGATTCTAAGGAAAATGGTAGAAAGAAAAGCTTTTATTGCTAAACCAAAGCATAAAGATCGTGCATCCCAATGAGGAGAAGGTGATTATAATGCCTAATTATAGAAAGAATGGAGATTATTATGAGAATCTAAGTTTACCTTATTTGACAGACAAACTTTCATTCTAACGAATATGGTGGATAGAAAACCTTTCATTGTCATACCAATGCATCAATACTATGTATTCCAATTAGAAAATTGTGATTATTGTGCCTAATCATTAAAAGAATAAAGATTATTACGAGAATTTAAGTTTGTCTCATTAGATAGATGAACTTTCATTCTAAGGAAAATAGTAGAGGGAATAGCTTTCTTAAAGCATTAATATTATGCATGCCAGTGAGGAGAAAATGGTTATAATGCCTAATCAGCAAAAAAATGAGATTACTCTAAGAATCCTAGCTTTTTTATGACAAATGAACATTGATTCTAAGGAAAATGGTTAAGGGAATAGCTTTTCTTGTAAAACCAAAGCAACAATCTCATGTATCCAAATAAGGTGAAGGTGAAGGTGAAGGTGATTACACCGCCTAATCAGAAAAAAGAATGGAGATTATTACGAGAGTCTAATTTTGTTTCATTTGATAGATGAACTTTGATTCTAAGGAAAAAGATGGGAAAAAGAGCTTTTCAAGCCAAACCAAAGCATCGATATCATGTATTCCAATGAGAACATTGTGATTATAGTGCCTAATCTTGAAAAGAATACAGATTACTATGAGAATCCAAATTTGTCTTATTTGACAAATGAACTTTGATTTTGAAAAAAATTGTGGGAAAAAAGTTTTTCTTGCCAAGCCAAAGCATTAATGTTGTGTATCCCAATGTGGAGAATGTAATTGTAGTGCCTAATCACAAAAAGAAATTATGATTCTTATAAGAATCCAAGTTTGTCTCATTTAATTGATAAAATTTGATTCTAGGGAAAATGGAGGAAAAAAAGCTTTCCTTGCCCATCCAACGCATCAATGTCATGTATCCTAAAGAGGAGAATATGATTATGGTGCCCTATCACAAAATGAATGGATATTTTTATGTGAATCCAAGTCTGACTTATTTGATAGATGAACTTTGATTTTAAGCAAAATGATGGAAAGAAAAGCTTTTCTTGCCAAACCAAAGCATCAATATCATATATGCCAATGAGAGGATCATGATTATAGTGCCTAATCATGAAAAGAATGGAGATTATTGTGAGAATCCAAGTTTATCTCATTTGACGGATGAACTTTGATTTTAAGGAAAATGCTATAAAGAAATGTATTTCTTGCCAAACAAAAGCTTCAATATTGTGTCTCCGAGTGAGGAGAAAGTGATTATAGTGCTAGGAAAAACCAAAGCATAAATATCATATATCCCAATAAAGAAAAAGTGATTATAGTGCCGAATTACAAAAAAAAAATGGATTTTGTTATCAGAATCCAAGTTTCTCTCATTTGATGAGTGAACTATGATTTTAAAGAAAATGGTAGAAAAAAAAGCCTTTTTAGCCAAGCCAAAGTGCCAATATCATGTATACCAATGAGAACATTGTGATTATAGTGCCTTATCATGAAAAGAATGCAGATTATTCTAAGAGACAATGTTTGTCTCATTTGTCAAAAGGACTTTGATTCTGAGAAAAATGGTGGAAAGAAAAGGTTTTTGTTTCAAACCAAAGCATTAATATCGTGTATCCAATGAGGAGAATGTGATCATAGTGCCCAATCAAAAAAAGGATAGAGATTCCTTTGAGAACCCAATTTTGTCTCATTTGATGGCTGAACTTTGATTTTAAGGAAAATGATAGAAAGAAAAGCTTTTCTTGCCCTAAAGCACCAATATCATGTATCCTAAATAGAAGAAAGTGATTATAATGCCTAATCACAAAAGTAATGGAGATTATTACGAGAATCCAAATTTATCTCTTTGACAAGTGAACTTTCATTCTAAGGAAAATGGTGAATAGAAAAGCATTTCTTGCCAAACCAAAGCAACAATATCATGTATATCAATGAGGAGAAATGCCTAATACATAATGAATGGACATTATTATGAGAATCCAAGTTTGTCTCATTTGACAAGTGAACTTTGATTTTGAGGAATATTGTGGAAAAAGAGCTTTCCTTGCCAAAACAAAGCATCAATATTGCGTATTCAAATAAGGAGATCATGATTAAAGTCCTAATCTTGAAAAGAATGCAGATTATTATGAGAATCTAAGTTTGTCTCATTTGATAAATGAACTTTGATTCTGAGAAAAATGGTTGGAAGAAAAGTTTTTCATGCCAAACTAAGGTGTTAATACCATGATCCCAATAAGAAGAATGTCATTGTAGTGCCTAGTCACAAAAGGAAATTAAGGTTCCTATAAGAATCCAAGTTTGTCTCATTTAGCGGACAAACTTTGATTCTAAGGAAAATAGAGGAAAGAAAAGCTTTCTTTGCGTAGCCAAAGTAACAATATCACGTATCCTAAAGAGGAGAATGTGCTTATGGTGCCCAATCACAAAAAGAATGGAGATTCTTATGAGAATCCAGGTTTATCTCATTTGGCGAACAAACTTTGACTCTAACCAACATGATGGGAAGAAAAGCTTTTCTTCCCAGACCAAATCATCAATATCATGTATGCCCATGAGAAGATCAAGATTATAGTGCCTAATCATGATAAGAATGGAGATTTTTATGAGAATATACATTTGCCTCATTTGACAAATGGACTTTGATTTGAAGGAAAATGGTTGAAAGGAAAGCTTTTTTTGCCAAACAAAAGCATCAGTATCATGGATCCCAATGAGGACAAAGTGATTTTAGTTGCTAATCAAAAAAAGAATGAAGATTATTATGAGAATCTAGGTTTGTCTCTTTTGACAGATGAACTTTGATTCTACAAAAAATGAAGAATGGAAAAGCATTTCTTGACAAAGCAAGGCAACAATATCATGTATCCTAATAAGGAGAAAGTGATTATAGTGTGTAATCCCAAAATGAATGAAGATTATTATGAGAATCCAAGTTTGTCTCATTTGATGTGTGAACTTTGGTTCTAAGAAATATAGTGGAAAAAAGAGAATTCCTTGCCAAAAGATCAATATCATGTATTCAAATGAGGAGATCATAATTATAGTGCAAATCTTGAAAAGAGTGCAGATTATTATGAGAATCCAAGTTTGTCTCAACTTTGATTTTAAGAAAAATGGTTGGAAAAAAGGCTTTTCGAACCCAAGCTTCAATATTGTGTATCCCAATAAGGAGAATTGATTATAGTGCCTAATCGTAAAAAGAAATTGGGATCTTTTGAGAATCCAAGTTCATCTCATTTAACAGATAAACTTTGATTTTGAGGAAAATAGAGGAAAGAAGAGCTTTCCTTGCACTGCTAAGGCATTAATATCATGTATCCCAAAGAGGAGAGTGTGATTATGGTGCCAAATCACAAAAAAAATGGAGATTCTTATGAGAATCCAAGTTTGTCTCATGTGACAGATTAACTTTGATTCTAACCAAAATGATGGGAAAAAAAGCTTTTCATGCCAGAACAAAGCATCAATGTCATGTATGCCAATGAGAAAATCATGATTATAGTGCCTAATCATGAAAACAATAGAGATTATTATGACAATCCAAGTTTGTTTTATTTGACAGATGGACTTTGATTCTAAGGAAAATGTTGAAAAGAAAAGCTTTTTTTGCTAAACAAAGGCATCAGTGTCGTGCATCCCAATAAGGAGAAAGTGATTATAGTTGCTAATAATAAAAAATATGGATTATTACAAGAAGCCAAATTTACTTTAGTTGACAAACAAACATTGATTGTAAAGAAAATGATAAAGGAAAATGCTTTTCTTACAAAACCAAAGCAATAGTGTTGTGTATCCAAATAAGGTAAAGGTGAAGGTGATTATACTGCCTAATCATAAAAAGAATGAAGATTGCTACGAGAATCAAAGTTTACCTCATTTGGTGGAGGAACTTGATTCTAAGGAAAATAGTGGAAAAAGAGCTTTTCAAGCTAAGCAAAAGCATCAATATCGTGAACCCCAATGGAAAGATCGAGATTATAGTCCTTAATTAATAAAAGAATGGAGATTGTTGTAAAAATCCATGTTTATCTCATTTGGCAGATTAATTTCGATTCTAAAAAAATGGTGGGAGCAAAAGCTTTTTTTGTGAAACCAAAGCATCAATATTGTGTATCCTAATGAGGAGAATGTGATTATTATGCCCAATCACAAAAATAATAGATATTCTTATGAGAATCTAAGTTTGTCTTATTTTAGGGGTGAACTGTGATTCTAAGGAAAATGGTGGAAAGAAAAGTTTTTGTTGTCATACCAAAGCGTCAATATTATGCATCCCAACAAGAAGATCATGATTATAGTGCTGAGTCATGAAAAGGTTGGTGATTATAACAAGAATCCAAGTTTATTTCATTTAATGAATGAACTTTGATTCTAAAGAAAATGGTAGAAAGAAAGGCTTTTATTGCCAAACCAAAACATAAAGATTGTGTATCCTAATAAGGAGAAGGTGATTATAATGCCTAATCATAAAAAGAATGGTGATTATTATGAGAATCTAAGTTTGTCTTATTTGACGGACGAACTTTGATTCTAAGGAAAATGATGGAAAGAAAACCTTTTGTTGTCAGTCTAATGCATCAATACTATGTATCCCAGTTAGAAAAATGTGATTATTATGCCTAATCATTAAAAGAATAGAGATTATTATGAGAATTTAAGTTTGTCTCATGAGATAGATGAATTCTCATTCTAAGGAAAATGGTAGAGGGGATAGCTTTCTTAAAGCATCAATATTGTGCATGCCAGTGAGGAGAAAGTGGTTATAATGCCTAATAACAAAAAAATGAGATTATTCTAAGAATCCTAGTTTTTCTTATGATGGATGAACATTGATTCTAAGGAAAATGGTTAAGGGAATAGCTTTTCTTGGAAAACCAAAGCAACAATATCGTGTATCCAAATAAGGTGAAGGTGAAGGTGATTATACTACCTAATCAAAAAAAAAAGAATGAAGATTATTACGAGAATCCAATTTTATTTCATTTGATGGATGAACTTTGATTCTAAGGAAAATGGTGGAGAAAAGAGCTTTTTATGCCAAACCAAAGCATCGATATCGTGTATTCAATAAAAACATTATAATTATAGTGCCTAATCTTGAAAAGAATGCAGATTATTATAAGAATCCAAGTTTGTCTCATTTGATAGATGAACTTTGATTTTGAAAAAAAATTGTCAGAAGAAAAGCTTTTAATGCTAATCCAAAGCATTAATATCCCAATGTGGAGAATGTAGTTATAGTGCCTAATCACAAAAAGAAATTGAGATTCTTATGAGAACCCAAGTTTATCTCATCTAATAGACAAAATTTGATTCTAAGGAAAACGGAGGAAAGAAAAGCTTTCCTTGCCCATCCAAAGCATCAATGTCATGTATCCCAAAAAGGAGAATGTGGTTATGGTGCCCAATCACAAAATATATGGAGATTTTTATGAGAATCCAAATTTGCCATATTTGATAGACGAACTTTGATTCTTAGCAAAATGATGGAATGAAAAGCTTTTCTTGCCAAACCAAAGCATTAATATCATATATGCCAATGAGAAGATCATGATTATAGTGCCTAATCATAAAGGGAATAGAGATTATTATGAGAATCCAAGTTTGTCTCATTTGACAGATGAACCTTGAGTCTAAGGAAAATGCTATAAAGAAAAGCTTTTCTTGTAAAACAAATGCATCAAATTGTGTTTCCGAATGAAGAGAAAGTGATTATAATGCCAAGAAAAACCAAAGCATAAATATCATGTATCCCAATGAGGAAAAAGTGATAATAGTGCCTATCACAGAAAGAATGGATTTTGTTATCAGAAACCAAGTTTCTCTTATTTGATGAGTGAACTATGATTTTAAAGAAAATGGTAGAAAAAAAAGGCATTTTAGCCAAGCCAAAGCACCGGTATCATGTATACCAATGAGAACATTGTGATTATAGTGCCTTATCACGAAAATAATGCAAATTATTTTAGGAGGCAATGTTTGTCTCATTTGTCAAAAGAACTTTGATTCTGTGAAAACTAGTGGGAAGAAATGGTTTTTGTTCCAAACCAAAGCATCAATATCATGTATCCAATGAGAAGAATGTGATCATAGTGCCCAATCACAAAAAAAAATGGTGATTCTTTTAAGAATTCAACTTTGTCTCATTTGACGGCTGAACTTTAATTCTAAGAAAAACGATAAAAGAAAAGCTTTTCTTGCCCCAAAGCACGAATATCATGTATCCCAAAAAGGAGAAAATGATTATAATGCCTAATCACAAAAAGAATGGAGACTATTATGAGAATCTAAGTTTGTCTCTTTTGACAGATGAACTTTTATTCTAAGGAAAATAGTGGATGGAAAAACATTTCTTGCCAAACCAAAGCAACAATATCATGTATCCCAATGAGGAGAAAGTCATTATAGTGCCTAATCCTAAAATGAACGAACATTATTATGGGAATCCAAGTTTGTCTCATATGATGAGTGAACTTTGATTTTGAGGAATATAGTGGAAAAAAGAGCTTTCCTTGCCAAAGCAAAGCATCAATATTGTGTATTCAAATAAGGAGATCATGATTATGGTCCTAAACTTGAAAAGAATGCAGATTATTATGAGAATCCAAGTTTATCTTATTTGACAAATGAACTTTGATTATGAGCAAAATGGATGGAAGAAAAGTTTTTCATGCGAAACCAAGGCATCAATATCATGATCCCAATGAGAAGAATATGATTGTAGTGCCTAGTCACAAAAAGAAATTAAGGTTCTTATAAGAATCCAAGTTTGTCTCATTTAGTGGATAAACTTTGATTCTAATAAAAATAAAGGAAAGAAGAGCTTTCCTTGCGAGCCAAAGCATAAATATCACGTATCCTAAAGAAGAGAATGTGATTATGGTGGCCAATCACAAAAAGAATGGAGATTCTTATAAGAATCCAAGCTTGTCTCATTTGACAGATAAACTTTGATTCTAACCAATGTGAAAGGAAGAAAAGCTTTTCTTGTTAGACAAAATCATCGATATCATGTATGCCTATGAGAATATCATGATTATAGTGCCTAATCATGATAAAAATAGAGATTTTTATAAGAATATAAGTTTGCCTCATTTGATAAATTGACTTTGATTCGAAGGAAAATGGTTGAAAAAAAACCTGTTTGCCAAACAAAAGCATCAGTATCGTGGATCCTAATGAGGAGAAAGTGATTTTAGTTGCTAATCACAAAAAGAATGGAGATTATTACGAAAAATAATCTAGGTTTATCTCTTTTAACAGATGAACTTTGATTCTATGAAAAATAAAGGATAGAAAAGCATTTCTTGCCAAACCAAAGCAACAATATCATGTATCCCAATAAGGAGAAAGTGATTATAGTGCGTAATCCGAAAATAAGTGAAGTTTATTATAAGAATCCAAGTTTGACTCATTTGATGAGTGACCTTTGATTCTAAGAAATATGGTGGAAAGAAGAGCATTCCTTGCCAAAAGATCAATATCATGTATTCAAATAAGGAGATCATAATTATAGTGCAAATCTTGAAAAGAGTGCGATTATTATGAGAATCTAAGTTTGTCTCATTTGACAAATAAGCTTTGATTTTGAGAAAAATGGTTGGAAAAAAGGTTTTTCGAACCAAAGCATTAATTTCGTGTATCCTAATAAGGAGAATATGATTATAGTGCCTAATCACAAAAAGAAATTAGGATCTTTTGAGAATCCAAGTTTATCTCATTTAACGGATAAACTTTGATTTTAACGAAAATAGAGGAAAAAAGAGCTTTCCTTGTACAACCAAAGCGTCAATATCATGTATCCCAAAGAGGAAAATGTGATTATGGTGCCAAATCACAAAAAGAATAGAGATTCTTATGAGAATCCAAGTTTGCGTCATGTGATAGATTAACTTTGATCCTAGCCAAAACAATGGAAAGAAAAGCTTTTCATGCTAGTACAAAGCATCAATGTCATGTATGCCAATGAGAAAATCATGATTATAGTGCCTAATCATGAAAACAATGGAGATTATTATGAGAATCCAAGTTTGTCTTATTTGACAGAT